>CACRXK020010995.1:0-16914 GCA_902702795.2 Paramuricea clavata | reverse complement strand
GATTGATACGCAATGCATTTGTGCATGGGCGTGGAAAATTGCATCGAAAGATAGGAGCTACTTCTCTGGAAGAATATTTTCATCAGTTATTTCCAACACTCCCACTTGTTCTTCATCAAATAATCAGAAATCATCCCTCCTGGAAAACACACCCTACCTTCAAGGAGTTTTTCCCTGTGATAAACCGTCACATAGTGTCCGATGCAGACTAAAGCAGTCAGGTTCGTATATTTCATTATGGTTTTCAGTATTCCTTTACTACCATCAGGGGCAGAGCTATGGGGGGGGGGGGGGGTAGAACACCCCCTAGCCGTCAAGCAGTCGGAAAATCATGAATTGGATAGGGGGGAAACTAAAATATCTGAGTGAAACTGATTTAAAACTAAGAATTTTAGCTGAAATTTTGGGAAATTTACAGAAAAATTGAGGAAAATCTAAAAGACCAGGGGTATGTTGACGCCGTTCCTGATCATCTGAGCCCATCATGGCAACATTTTCGGTTGACTGGTTATTGGATAATAAAACCACCATTTTGAACCCAGGGGCTGTGCTAGACCTTTTTGAGTGGGGGGGGGGGGGGACTGTAAGTGAATTTTACCGAGTGATCATGGCAAATTTTGCCGAGTTAGTGCAACCATTAAAATGTATATATTAGAAAAAAATATGTTTTAAAATAGGTTATTCCGTTTCAAGCTTGAAAGTAAACCTCTGGAACCGGGTATAAAGAGACTTGACGAAGGCCGAGAAAAATGCAATAAGCCAGACTACATATACTAGTATTATATTACAATCTACCACAAAAGGAAAGGCACACATGTAGCTCTGCTATTAATATTTTGTACACTCCCATGAAAAACTGAAATTTTTTGTGCCCTGCTACGTACCTACAACACAACATAAAATCAAAATATCACATGGCTGGTGTCCAAATGTCTACACATTCTGGGCTCGACATAATGTAGTTACCTTTGGCTTTGAGAATCTTATTGTAAAATCTACTGTACAATATTAAACAAGACTAACAAGTAAATCGACGTAAAAGCTTTTAATGTTTGTAAACAACAACAAATATAACGGCATGTTCAAACATAATAGACATGCATAAATATGGAAACGACGAAATTGAACGACGACGACTCAGAGAATCTCTGATAGGCACAGAAAAGTTTGAAAGAGCGTAACAACATCTTCAAAGCTGTTACTTGACTTGTCTGCTAGTAAAATAATGCAGAAGGCAGAAGAGAAATAAACAAAAATTTAGCAAGTATTTCGAATCATTCCACTCCTTGCAATTGAAGTGTAAAGTTTTCTTGTCATGTACGGAAGCATGTAATTTGTTACTTTTCTCCCACACCCCCTTAGCCAATACATTTTTGAAGAGACACGTGACCAGCCACAACCAGGGCACAGAGACCAAGGTCTTTCCTTCCCAAGAGGAGAGACCCTGGGAACCAGGTTGAATTATCACATGTTGCGTCAATTAAGTATTCCAGAAATAATGTTCTTTGTGATGCTTGTGATGTTACTCTGAGTGTATATCCACACCGAGCAAGCTTGAAAAATATGCCTGGCCACGGTGGAAATCGAACCTACGACTTTTGGAATACCAACCCAATGCTCTGCCAACTGAGTTCTAATGTTCTTTGTATTTTTTAAATTAAGAACACTAAATGTAAAGTGCATTTGTTTATTTTTTCATAGATTCATAGAAGGTCACAGCATTGAAGCGCTCGTTCCAGGGAAAGCAGTGCACCATCATGGCGTTACTGGCACTTTAAACAACATCAGATAAGATATTCTGTATACAGCTATTTCAATTAAGGTTGTCCCCCGAGCAAAGCGGAAAAATCGAATATGAGCGCGAAAGGCTGCTGAGAATCGCTAATAAATTCATTCATTTATTAGCGATTCCCAGCAGCCTTTCGCGCTCGTATTCGACTTTTCCGCTTTGCTCGGGGGACAACCTTAATTGAAATAGCTGTATACAAAAAAGAACAATTCACAATTTTCAATGTCCAGTGATATGTCACTCAGCATAAGCCTCGCAGTGCCTCGGAAGGTCATCTCCAATTGGATGGGGGTTTTCTAAAGAACGAAGCAATTCATTGTTGTAAACACAAAAGCAATTGTCAAATCGAGCCAATGAAAATCACTCTTCCGAGCTACTGCGAGGCTACCCTATGCTGCATATGTATTGTACAAAATTTTAGTCTAAAAGGAGTTTTAATAATTTTAGCCTATAGGGAAGCCTTTTGTCCACGAGAAACATCATATGTTCGTTTGAGGGGGGGGTTGCAGCTGTGACGTTTCTCTGCAAAACATCATGGAAAAGTTCGATAGTTTTTTCGAAACCCTTACCATTTCGGAATCATCTTTGCAGAATATAAAAGAGAAACCAACTTGATAAAAACATCAGTCTATACATTCGAAATGCCATACATGTTCTATACATTTATATTATTACGCCTTCCGGCCTTGCATTGAAAACACTCAAATTTCAAGAAAAACGCGCTAAAATTGTCAATGTTTCATCCAATGATGCAAAAGAAGTTGTTTTGAGAAACGTTGGAAATTTTGAAGTTCATGTGTATTAATAAAAAACATATGTCAGCAGAAGATGACATATTCCTCGCGGAAGCATCGCTAATAGGCGACCGTAGAAAATAGTAGAAAATTACCTCATGTGTACTATAAGAACAGAATATCGATAACTATGTGTGACATTTCTAAGGAGTAAGGGGGTCCATATTACGTTTCTCGTGGACAAAATCAATATGTGAGTATTTTAGTTTGCACATTACAGAATCGTGTAAAGAATATATACCACCGGGTGGCGCAAAAAAAAGTATAACTGTTTGATTACATATAGCTCAAAGACCATAAGCAGTAGAACCCAAAATCGAGTTGCATTGCATCCAGCGATGTCTAACTTAAATTTTGGTATACTCGACAGGCATTTTCGTCCAAGATTGACTGAGATATGAGTGTTTAAACTTTTGTTAGTAAATTTGAAACGGTCACAAATTAGCTAAAAACGGCCTATTAAACTGATTTTTAGCTAATTTGTGACCGTTTCAAAATTGTTAACAAAAGTTTAAACTCTTATATCTCAGTTACTCTTGGACGAATATGCCTGTCAAATATACCAAAATTTAAGTTAGATATCGCTGGATGCAATTAAACTCGATTTATGGTTCTACTGCTTATTGTTTCTGAGTTACAAGTAATCAAACAGTTGTACTTTTTTTTGCGCCACCCGGTATTAATCATAATTTAGTGACTGATAGTTTTAAAAACAATTTACAACAGTCTCAATTATCGTGATAATATCATGATTGCAGGTATTCCCTTTGTTCTCGCAGGGCAATTAATAACTAATACACCTCATTATATTCATTTTTTCTAATCCTACCCGCTTTTACGTCATGTCAGGTAGAATTAGTTCTAATCCTACCCGAAACGACGTCAAAGCGGGTACGATTAGAAAAAATTAATATAAATGAAGATATCTGAAATCGCCAAAACTAAACAAAGACAGGGAAAACAATTATACCATTTAATTTATACCAATATTTATTTTTAATTGGTTTTTAATGGCCCTGCCAGAACAACGGGAATACCCGCAATCATGATATTATAAGGTAATAGCATAAAAAGAAGCCGACCCGATGAGGGTCGTTTAGTAAAATTTCCTTGGGCGCCGCTCGATTCGGGTCATTTAGTAAAATTCCCTCGGGCCTTCGGCCCTCGGGAATTTTACTAAATGACCCTCATCGAGCGGCGCCCAAGGGAATTATACTAAACGACCCTCATCGGGCGGGACGTTTTAATAGCTAATTCGCTTCTTTTTATGCTATTACTTATAATAATTTAATTAATTTCAATTTGCACCTAGAACTTGTAGTAATTTTAGTTATATTATAGTAACGTGCACAATATATATACACAATCGTAGACTGATTTATCCAATTTTCATAGAAATTAAATTAAATTTTGATCGAATCCTTCATATATATATATATATCATTCATTCATTATTTCATTGCGTTATAGCATTGGGTCAGCCAACCTCGTTCCCAGGGTGGGAACAAGGTTGTTGGGTAAGCCAGTATTGGATTGTTGATGGTCTGGGGGTATATACTGTATAGATCAGTCATAAGTGATATTTCCCCCAGAAAATTGTCAATTTTTTAAGTCCAGAATGGTTTTGTTTTTTTTGCCTTAAATATTTGTATGAACAAAACTCAATTTTTTAATGAAATGCCCATTTTAAATTAAGAACCGCCCATTTTGGGGAATAGGAGACCTTCACCCATTGAAATAGCCTGCATTGAAACTGAACTCAATACCAATATTGGTTATTATACTAGATTTTCCATATGGTAAATTAGTATAAAATATAATTAAACATTATAATGTTTAATATTTTATACTAATTTACCATATGGGAAATCTGTAATAACCAATACAGTAACGGTAAGAGTTCAATTTTTACACGAGTTTTGAAGGATTGACTTGTTTTGGGACCATACACGAAGAACGTGCGAGGAAATTTTCGATCGAAAAAGATATTGAAATTTATTGTATAGTGCCATAGTGGAAACACGAAGATCAAAGATGGCGTCCACAATGGAGTCGCATGTTGGTCGTATCCACTGAGGTCGTATCCTTTTTGAAATAGCTAGATCTCTTTATTTTTTGTTTAAATATAGGTATAGTCACATAGAATGAGTTTATATCTAGCACACTAGCAGTCAACTACAGTTATATTTGTAAAAGTATACAACCTTTTCGTCTGACAAAGGAGAATGTTCCAGTCTGGAAAGTTAACTTTTTGCACGCCGGACATCGATTCAGGAACATGTAACTGTACGCCAATTTTGGAAATGTAAATGCGCAAAAGTTCCAAATACACCTTTTTAGTATAAACCTATTTGGTCCATATTTGTTGAATTTGAACAATTTACTAGTCTATGTAACAAATGTACGCCATTATGTACGCCAAAGTTTGTGTTTGTACACCGGACAAGTCCGGCGTACACACCTTACATTCCAGTCTGGAGAATGTTGCAGCATGTGCAGTCTGCACATATAAAACTAAAAAGGGCTGTGTAGTCAGCCAGCCTGGATACCCGAGTTAGCCCAATTTAGGCGAGATCTTGCCTTTGTTATTATTTCCTACTAAATTTCATAAATTCATTTCATGTGTAATTGTGTATGTAGGTACCGAACTGGTTTGCCTTGGAGAGATCCCGCCTCACTGACCAAAAATCTTGGGTGACCGGGCTGGGAATTTCCAATATAACCCGGGCTGGTTATTGCTCTGTTTGCACAAATGTAGTGTTGCAAATAAAATTTTCTTGACAAATTTCGATCTTAAAAGGTGAACTATTCAGTGGGTTAAAACCATGAAAGTTGCTCACAAAAGTGCAAATTTCAGGTTCAGGAGTAGTACACCTTAAGTCTTTTGAAACCCAAGTCTCTTCCCTTGAGTCAAATAGCCTTGTGACCTCATGAATTTTTAATATCTGCCAAACAAACAAACGTTATTCAAACAGCTAGACCTACCAATAATGGAACAGAATACAAATTACAAAACATACTGGATTTACAATAGACTAGACTATCAATTAGAATTATACCAGTTATAATTGATCAAATTACAATTTGTTAGGACATCAAAGCAATACTTGGTTACCAATGTTCTCACGGCTTTGTCTTTCATTGTAATAACATACATTAGCTAGTCATGATTATTAAAATAATGAAACGAGTGATCTATTTGGTTAAGCTTGTAGATAAAATCTGCTCTGAGATCAGTAAACCTTGCAAAAAGTGCTGTTGTTTCCAACCTTATTTAACCCATTGAGTGAAAAAAAAAACACTCCCCCTGACAAGTAAAATTGTCTGGCATTAGAGTAAAATAACAAAGTAGGGCGCATCTGCGCGCATTGCCACTTAAAGGGTTAAACCGCAATGTTGACCCGAATTGTCTTATCGTATGGAACATTGCTGTATCGACCAATCTGCTACACATGAATCCACATGAATACTTCTTTGACAACATAAATTATAGATACGGTAGCAGTCATGACTCAGGATGGACGAATGATTGTGGTGTGTAAAATATATCTATTTTATATCCTAAGATTGTTTTGGCCCGGACTGTAAAGTTTTGGTTTTGGTGGAAATTAATTTCCTGTGCAAAAATTCTTGCAATTATGGTAATTTGTGCAAAGTTTTTTAAATTGTAAAAAAATGCAAGAATCTTCCCAAAATGCCACTGGCATAAATTGTCTGGAAAATATTTTACATTTTTGCACATTTTTTCGAAGTTAATAACAAATTAAATTATAATTTTCAATTAGTTTTGCCGTTCTGTTTTAAACTGCATGCGTTTGTTTTTACGTAATGGACCGCTTGTCCATTTCCGGAAAATAATGGACCGCTGAAAGTTCGCCATTTCAGCGGAAGTGACGCTTGCCATATAATAAACAGAAATAATCGGCCGATTATTAAAAATTGGCCGATTATCGACCAATATACACACTGGTCAGATAAGAGAAGTTAACCATATGGTTGCAAGAAAGTCTCCTCTGGGTTGGATGATATTTGATTTGACGCTCGGTGATCCAAATAATAGACAGATTTAGATCGAAAGAAAGACGACGTGAAAATGGCGTCAAAATGGTGTGGCATATCCATACATGGGCAGAACACGCCATTTTGACGTCGTCTTTGACGTCCGCGTCGTCGATCTGAATCTGTCCAATGTGACAACCACCGTTCTCCATGTGTAGGTAACTTCTCCAGTGGACCTTCTGATTTTTGGACAAAAGAAGCAATGGGTGTCCAAGTTGATCTTTGTGTCTGTGATGCAAACAAGTTAAACGGCATTTTTTTGTGTGTGTTTTGATGTTATGTACTCAGGTGAATATAATGTTTTTGATGTTACTCTAAGCGTATATGTAGGGTCGCGGGTTCGATTCCCACCGTGGTCAAGCTAACTTTTCAGCCTGCCCGGTGTGGATATATCCTCAGAGTAACATCAAAAAATTAAACCAGGTAGATAGAGAAGAAAAGATGATGACAGAACAGTCCGATAGAAAGAGTACAAAGGTCTGGTTCATTACATTCCGCACCATGCTGATTTCCGACCCGACAGTACAAGCACACCTGTTTGCATAGTCTTCAACTCCTCGTCGTCATATTATATATATCAAGGCCATGTACTCAAAGAATATTGGCGAAAAGGATCCAATTTATTAAACATTTTTTCGGAGTTATACTGCGCTTTAGAGAAAACGAGGTCGCTGTAACCGTTGACATATCCAAGATGTATTATCGAGTTCTCATTCCTATGGAGGACAGACACGTGCATAGATTCCTTTGACGAAATTTGGAAACGGACAAGCCGACGGACATTTACATAATGAATGTTTTGACATTCGTTGACAAGCCCGCTGCTATGGCTCAAAAGACGGTAGAGGAAGGAGAAAGCGGTAATCCGGAAGCTGCACGAACAATTAAGAACAACACCTATATATATGGACGACATTCTCGACTCAGTTGACACGAAGGGAGAAGCCAAGAAACTGACAAGCGGAGTAGACAGAATTCTGGAGACAGGCGGATTCAAAGTAAAAGGATGGCAATCAAATAAAGATCTAGAAGAGCGTAAAACGGAATTGAATTAAATCAAGGTGCCATAAAGTCAAACCGATGCTTGGTGGGGTGTTTGGAAATCCAGGAACTACAGTCTACAGGAACAGGAATTACATGATCTACAGGAACAACATAAATCATAATAATTATTTAATTCTTCGTTAATTTTTGCGGAAAATTAGCAATTTTCGCGCTAAAACTACTAATAATTATAAATTATAACATAAATATAGCACGTGGAGTGCATTTCCACACTAGACACACTACTGCCGTAATAAACGTTTGTTCAAGATGGAAAGCGAAAGGTTTATTTCTAAAATGACGTCTTTTATTACAGCATGTTTGACCCAGAACGAAAAAGTCACATTGAAAATTGTAATGTTTTATTTATAAGAAAAACCCCAAATCTCTCGTTATATTCGCTCTCAAAATTGCCTTGTTTTATTAAATACATGTTCACTCTAAAAGTGTTTTCCCGGAATCTTACCGGAAGTGAGTTCGCACGTGAGCTATTCTCCCATGATTTTAGGGACCGCCTGCCATGTAGCCTGCATGGCAGGCGGTATTTCTACGGGCAGCGAAAATTAGGGAAGCAAAGTATTTCCTACGTACCGCCTGCCATGCAGGCTACCTGCCATGCAGGCTAGAGCTATCAGTGTGTTTTGTGAACCCAAGACTACAAAACACACTGCTTTCCCGAGGTCTCAGTAAATAAGTGTTTTGTTATATAGTATATAAGTGTCAAAGTATGAATAATTCACCGGTTATTGGAGTGAACTTTAAAACCAAAACTAGATAAATGGAACACCGTAAATGTTTAATAAAAAAGTTTAATAATGGAACTTCACGGTTGACCGCTTGCGCACTGCATCCTATTAACCGGTCAATAAATTTTCTGTTATGGACTCGTTGCCAGGGCAATGCAGTAAACACAACATTTTGCGGACCGGGACGTGATACGCTTTTGTCCAATTGGAAGACAGAAAAATTGAACTTTGACACTAACTATATAACAAAATTAATTATTATGCTAATATAAACTATTAACTAAAGCTTACAAACTATGTCTGTTTTCAACCATGGCCGGTGTCTGTAATATACCAACTCCCCAACCTCGCCGTATTAAATTACCGAGTGGTGATGATTTATGTTAATATTATGTAATTTATGCTTGTAGAACGCTCTTCTACCAAACTTGTCAAAATGGCGGATTTGCTTCGTCAAAAGGAGCTTAGCAGTGACGAACGATTTAGGCTTTTAGTCACAAATGTTCCTGTGGAAATGACCGGAGAAAAACCTCCAGCAAACCCGTCGAAGAGTGGGAATTATCTTGTCGACAAGAAGGTGGTTGGCATCGACTGGAAGCATACTACAAGCTCGTAGTATGCCACGAGCTTGTAGTATGTTTCCAGTCGATGCCAACCGCCTTCTTGTCGACAAGATAATTCCCACTTTTCGACGGGTTTGCTGGAGGTTTTTCTCCGGTCATTTCCACAGGAACATGGCCTAAACATAGATATCTCATATACACTAGATAGCGCATCTCGGAATACAAAACTGAAGCCAAAAATCTCAGCGGTTTCCCCCATGAAAATAGGCGGCGGCCATATTGGTTGTTCCCACTCATCAATGAAATGCTATAGAAAAACTATACTTTTCGAGGCTTTTTTGCATTTCTGGATTAAAAATACCTTTTTGAGGTACGTTCGCCTTGAAATCGCAGCTTTTTTGGAAAAGGGTACAAGAAAAAAACATTAATTGGCGATGTTGTTGTCTTTGAATCGCATTTTAAAGCTAAAAATTTCGAATTACGACATTGGCTTTATATACTTGTTTTGAATCTGTGAGTGATTCTCTGGTGAAGTATCGTCTAATCAATACATGTACTTACGGTTTCTGGCACCACTTTATGGAAATGGGAAGTTGGTAAGTAACGTTTCGACTATCGGCGTAGGCAGTTTATACTGTAAAGTTTTCACTGTAAATCTTTAGTGAAATGTATGAGACAGTCTGAGTCTGCACTTTCAGCTTGGGTAGTTTTCACTCTAAATCTTTAGTGAAACGTTTGAGACAGAGTTTGCACTTTCAGCTTGGGCAGTTTTCACTATAAATCTTTAGTAAAATTATGTTTGAGGCAGAGTCTGCACTTTCAGCTTGGGCAGTTTCGTAGTAAATTTTAGTAATATTTAGCTTTCTCTGATACATTCTGTGTAATCACTCACACTGGTGCTTAAAAGGTACAAGTTTATTTAATTTCTTTCTAATTTTTTGTCCAGATGAATTCTCAGTGGTCTTTTTTGCAAGATGGTAAACATGATTTTCACCAACTGGTGAGTCAAAAATATGGTGATCTAGCTCAGTAAAAAGATTGTATATGGACAATGAAGCCAGAACATATGGACAATGAACAATGAAGCCAGAACAGAAGTGGTCAGAGCATATAAGTGTTTGCTTTCTGAGAACAGAACAGTATGGACAATGCAACCAGAACAAAAGTGGTCAGAACATATAAACATCTGCTTTTTGGGTGACCACTTTTCTTGATGAACATTTTGTATCAACTGTTTTCATAGTACTTCATCCTTAGGGATGTTTATCATGTTAATGCAAGTCTAATTTCAATCAATATAATAGTATACTGTAAAAAACTAAAAATAAATTGCTTACTGATGAAATGTCCTGGGAAGCTTTCTTTTGATTTTTGATTCTGTCACTTGACCCTTCACTATTACTTCTTATACTTTTTGCATCAGGAATGACTTTACCCATTGCTATGAAATTTTCTGAGTTTAATTCAAATTTTTAATTTCAATTGGCACCAAAACTTCTTCAGGTCTCCAAATTTTTTTTAAAATTGGACATTTTTTAATGATATTTACAGTAACCACTAAACTCAAAAGGCAAAAATTGAGAGTTTATCATGTTTTCAATTCCTGTGAGTACTGGCAAATTTATTTTATTTTTTTAGAAAAGTTTAATTATTGTGCATCTGATGAGTCAAAGAATTAGAAAACACTATTTATACACAAAGTCAAAAGTAATACTTTATTATAACAATAGAATTATTTATACAATAGTGAGTGCAACTATATTTAAGATTATAAAATCTACTGTGCATCAAGCAGTTTATCCCATTGACCTTACAATATACAATATACAATATACAATAATGCAAGAAGTAATGTGTCTCATTACAAAATAGGGTTTCCCAAAGCAGTTCTAAAATTCAGCTGATTATCAATGACCTATGCTGTTAATAATTACAGTAATTTAGCAGTTTGATTGCTTGAATTAAAAACAAAAGGTCTAGGACTCAACAGAAAGAAATATTCTTAACATCAAATATTAAAGATAGTTTGAAGCTTTCATACAATTGAAGGTTTTAGAAAGTTTGATTATCAACTACATTTACATAAAGCAATATCAATTATGTTATATTGCCTGCGAATATACTAAGTTGCAATTATTCTTCTCTAGCTTCTAACACATTTCAGTTAATCTTGATATGATTCCATGGAACTATAAAATAATATATGATATGTTGTAGTATGTAATAAATATACAAATAGTAAGGAGTAAGAACCATTTTTGGTATCAATGTTTTATATATTGACTATTTAAGATTTTATAATTAAAGTCTATTTTTGCCATTGATAAACTGTGACTAAAATATGTTTTTCAGTGTCGCTGTCTTTTACAAAAGAATATGCAAATACATTCACAATTTTGCCATGAAGCAATGGCGATGGCTCAAAATGTTTTATTTGGAATTGATGGAACTATATTTATATATACATCAACAATGATGGTTTGTCCATAAGGTTTGTCCTATGGGCGCCCTTCATACGGGTCGACAAATATTGATATTTTCGAAAAAAAAAAAAAAATTCTGCCTACCCGTTATTCACAATATGAAGCTCCAACGATCTGGCATCATTTACAACAAGTTGCACACTTGAAAAACCAAAATTGACTGCATAAAAGAGGATTTATTGTCAACTTTGTCCATTTCCGCAATACAAAATATACAAATTATCACGCCCCGTGGGAACGACCAATATGGCCGCCGCACGTAAACTGCGACTGCGATCAGGCTTCAATTTTCGCCTGCCTACAGGGTGGGATGCGCTATCTAGTGTATATGAGATATCTATGGGCCTAAATCGTTCGTCGCTGCTAAGCTCCTTTTGAACTAACATAATTTTAACATAAATTATCACCAATCGGTAATTTAATACGGCGAGGTTGGGGAGTTGGTATATTACAGACACCGCAAAAGCACCAGGAATGGGCGATACTACCTTTTTCATTCCAAGCGATATTTCCTCGATATTGAATGTTATAGCGAAAAGATATTGAATATTTCGGTAATTATTGAATATAAAACGTTTATTGAATATTTTAAGTGTGTATTAAATATAAATTGTGGGGTGTTTGTATTCCGAGTAATGAGTAATGAATTTTCGTACTTGCTTTGGAAAGATAAACCATGAAAACATTGACAGTGATTCCACACACTCTTCATTGCCGTGAATAATTATTATTACCTCCGCCAGGAGGTTATGTAATCATCTGGGTTTGTATGTGTGTGTGTGTATGTATGTGTGTTTGTCTGTGAGCACGATAACTCAAGAAATACCAAACATATTCATACGAAATTTTTTGAATGCATTTCCCATCGGCTAAGGAAGAACTGATTAAAATTTGGTTGAATTTGGTTACAAATTGAACGAGAAATGAACAAAATTTTGTCTTGCTTTTCCCGGTCAATTAAAAAAAACTTGCTCACTGAATGCGTAATTAGGACGTGTATAATGTATGCACGCAGTACTAAGACAATACTGAGATGATAAACCTCATTAAGCTTCAGCCTTCATTACCTCCGCCAGGAGGTTATGTAATCATCTGGGTTTGTTACCTCCGCCAGGAGGTTATGTAATCATCTGGGTTTGTATGTGTGTGTGTGTGTGTGTGTGTGTGTGTGTGTGTGTGTGTGTGTATGTGTGTGTGTGTGTGTGTTTGTCTGTGAGCACGATAACTCAAGAAATACCAAACATATTCGTACGAAATTTTTTGAATGCATTTCCCATCGGCTAAGGAAGAACTGATTAAAATTTGGTTGAATTTGGTTAAAAATTGAACGAGAAATGAACAAAATTTTGTCTTGCTTTTCCCGGTCAATTATAAAAAACTCACTGAATGCGTAATTAGGACGTGTATAATGTATGCACGCAGTACTAAGAAGACAATGAGATGATAAACCTCATTAAGCTTCAGCCCTAATTGTCTATTGTCTTAGTTGCATTTCACACGACCGAAATTTAATGTGGGCGGAGGTATGCAGTCTCTGAGTGCCCTCTAGTTATCTTAGTTGCATTTCACACGATCGAAATTCAATGGGGGCGGAGGTATGCAGTCTCTGAGTGCCCCCTCTAGTTATAATGGTGTGACAATGTCAGCAGTTTAAACTGGTATGATCAAATATGGCCATAATTTCGCTTATAGCATACTCGTTTTTAGCATGTACATACATGCTTGTTTTTAGCATGTCACATATTAGTCAGTTCAGCCTTCGAAACGATCGCCTCCAAGTTGAATAACATGTTCGCAATAGTATACTGTAGATTACAAGTGCCGTCGTATAAAGGTTGGTTTTATGATAAATTTTCGGCCGCCATATTTGTTTTGCTATCTGCGGTCATGCAGCCAGTATAAAATCCACAATTGACGTCCAAACGTTTTTAAGCTTGAAAACACTTTCCATGACATTTTGTTCGGCTAAATTCAGGTTTTTCCCATGCGAAATGTCGATAACAAAGTTTTCAGTTTATAAAACCAAGATATTACTCTTTAAATCGAAGAAGAAACACGAAATTTCAGCTCACTCTGGATTTTTGTCGACCGCTATATTAGTGTTTACTTGTATTCTACTATTGCGAACATGTCATTCAACTTGGAGACAAACGTTTTGATACCCTGGATTCCAGAGCCTTCGACAGTAAATAATAAATTGAAATGTCGCGAAGGCTCTGGTTCAACGGGGCGATTCTTTGATTAAACCGCGCCAATCACAAAACAGAATTAGTGGTTTTAGTACAGATTCTGGAATGGTTCTGGAATCCAGGGTAACGTTTTGAAGGCTAAACTGGTAATATGTGACATGCTAAAAACGAGTATGCTTTAAGCGAAATTATGGCCATATTTGATCATACCATGCAGTGGTTGGAAAATGGCAGAAATTACTCCTATCTTGAAGGAAGGTGATCACGAGCAGGCTAATAACAATAGACCGATTTCGCTTTTACCAATGGCAATGTTGTCTAAAGTATGTGAAAAAGTGGTTTTAAACCAAGTTGTACCATATTTAGATTTAAATAAACGTTTATCCACCGAGCAAAGTGGCAATAAAAAGCATCATTCGACAGAAACATCATTGATAGAAACTACTGACACCATCTTAAATGCGATCGACAAAAAGAAAGTTACTGCTGTGGTCCTGTTAGACATGAGCAAAGCATTCGACAGTTTAGACCATAAAATCCTTATGCTAAAATTGCACGATGTCGGAATGTCGCCTGCCGCCCTAAGCTGGTTTTCAAGCTATCTGTCGAACAGACAACAAGCAGTTCGTATAAACTCTGCGCTCTCCGGAAAATTAACAGTGCACAGCGGAGTTCCACAAGGAAGTATCCTCGGACCCGTTCTTTTTAATATATATGTCAATGACCTACCCGCAGTCCCCCAACACTGCTCATCCAAGATATATGTTGACGATAATAAACTATAATACTATATGCAACTTTCCCTGTCCAACAATGTGATCTTGCAGTAACCAAGGTGAATGATGATTTAAGTAAGATCCGCGGCTGGTGCTTTGACAACTGCCTTCTCCTTAATGCACCTAAGACAAAACTTATGCTATTTGGGAGCCGTCAAATGATCGCGAAAATCCCCGATTTCCGTTTGTCCTTGCTTGGTAAGGAACTGATACCAGTACCATCAGCTAAAGACCTTGGTATACTTTTTGACCCACACCTTTCATTTGGATCGCATGTTGTTAAGACTACGAGATTAACAGGGTGAAGCATGCCTTAAGCAGAGACTTACTTATTACAGTCATCCAAAGTTTGGTATTCAGCAAAATGTATTACTGTTCAACTGTATGGTCGAACACTACTGCAAGTAATATTTGTAAACTACAGGCAGTACAGAATTTTGCTGCCAGAATAATTACCAACTCAAGAAAATTCGACCACGTCACCCCATTGTTGAACGAACTGCATTGGCTTCCTGTCAAGCTCCATCTTTTCTACCGCGATGCAGTCTTGACGTTCAAATGCATGAATGGAACGGCCCCTGATTACTTGTCAAAGCAATTTGTAAAGAGAGGCAGTATAAGTGGACGCTGTACCAGAAATTCCCAATCCTTGAACATCCCTTTTTATAAAAGTGCCACTGGCCAAAGATCGTTTTATTACCGTGCTGTTTCACTCTGGAACGCTCTACCAGTGAACATTAAAACAAGCACGTCTATAAATATTTTTAAAAGTAAACTTCGAAGACATCTTTTATAAACTTTAACTTTATAGCCATAGATATACTGTAGTATAATTAATATATTCACATATTATATTGTATTGTAAATTATCGTATTTGGCTCTGAAAAGCTTCCCTGGGAGAGAGCGAAATTAAAGTATTGTATTGTATTGTATTGTAACTGCTGACACTATCACAGCATTATAATTATTCACGACAAGGAGTGAGTGGAATCACTGTCAAAGTTTTCATGGTTTATCTTTCCAAAGCAAGTACGAAAATTCATTACTCATTACTCGGAATACAAACACCCCGCTAAATTGTGTGCATTGAATTTTGATACAATTCGGCAACCAATAATATGTTTATTGATTTTCTTGCGAAGAATTTATGCAAATCAAAATATTATTTTGATTATTTCACATATTACTGACAATAGTCGAGCCCCCCCCCCCCTCTGTAGCGTGACAATAGACAACAGAAACGAATTTCAAAGCAAAATAATGGAGAAAGAACGCGAAGAAAATGTTCCAAGTAATGTTACAATTACATACGTCAAATTCTGATATATCTGACCAAGAGTTACTTCATCTTTCCCGAAGAGAGATGAACAAACCCGTAAAAGGGAGAGGTGACGGAGAAGATTCAAGGAAGCGACTTACGATTGCGCTGGAGAGAAGACAACCCAGCATCACAGCCAGCTCGGAGCAAAGAGAAGCTACAGAGCTTAAGAGGCGACTAGACTTTGAGATAACTAAAAAAACTGCAGCCTTAAAACCCAGGGATCGGATTAAAGTCTCTGTGAAGCATAGGGAGAAGTTTGAACGGCTTTTAGAACTGTGGGAAAGTGACCCTGAATTGATAACAATAGTAAATGATAATGGCGTATGTTTCAAAGAAGAGTTCAAAATAGGCGACGGCGGTAGCAACACAAAGGTGTATATTTGCTTGGGATCTGACGGAATAGAACGAGCGATAAAACGTTTGCCAAAACATCTGTGTGAGAAATTCTTGAAGAATGAACGAGATATCTTGAATTCTCCGAATGCAGTCGAGTCGCAACGAATTGTAAATTATTGTTTCTACGATGACACTTCCAACCCTGATTTCGGTTATTTGATTCTGAAATTATATGAACAAAATCTTGAAGAATATATCGGGGAGGAAGGCGAAAGAATCCCAGAATCCCGTGTTCGAGAGATGATACATCAAGTGTTGGAAGGGCTGAAAGCATTACATGCTAGAGAGCCTAGAATTCTGCACAGAGACTTGAAACCAACTAATATACTTCTTGATGTGAAGGGTGATTTACTGCTGTCTGATTTTGGTATTGGACGCTTTTTCCCAGAAAAAGGTATTTTCACAAGATATACATTTAACAGCCCTTACGATAAGAAATCCTATGAGAAATCTTATAGAACTTCCTATAGGATTTCTTATAGGATATTCTAAAGGATTTTTCTTATAGGAATTCTTAAAGGAATGCATGTAGGGGTTCCAAAAGAAATATCAGAAAACCCCCAAATCTCTCGTTATATTCGCTCTTAAAATCGCCTTGTAAGCATATTTACTGTAAGGTGTTTTCCCGGAATCTTACCGGAAGTGAGTTCGCCCGTGAGCTTTTGGTGATCTTTAAAATTAATCGTTAAAGTCACAGGGGGCAGAGGAGCGATCGTGTTTTGTTTTACTTTGAATAAAGCCCCCCCCCCCCCC
>CACRXK020010994.1:5903-16915 GCA_902702795.2 Paramuricea clavata | reverse complement strand
TGTTGAAAAATCGGCAAATTCCGAATATAATATACTTCAGTCAATGAACTTTCTTCGGAATTTGCCGATTTTTCAACAGCCAATAAGCAACAAGCCGATGATTTTTCCGATGATGACGTTTGTCGTGCATTTTGCATCCCGCCTATCGACAAAATAATTTCGATAAAAACCCACTTTTTATCCATGAAATTTAAATACTTCTAAACTTTTTTCAACTCTAAAAAGTTTGAATAAAGTTAGAAAAAATATCCAAGGTGTTTTGTAGGTAGTTTGTTTTCAGAAAGTAGCGGTTTTTGTTGTTGTTTGAAGCGAGCGTATTAGTGTGTGTAAATGTTTTTGTAAAAGAGTTGCCCGCCTTAGGATAATATACTATATAAAAATACAATGACGTAAACATCGGAATCTGCATGTATAATGAGCTACACAAATAAATCGCTTGATAGCAAATTGTGACGAACTTTATACGTATTTTTAAGCGTTTAATGCATTTTTACACATTTTGCTGGGCTGCCTATGATGAAACTAACGAAAAATGTATTATTTCCCTTTGCTACAAATTATCATATTTAAAAATAGAAAAAACTAAGTTTTATCGCGGTATTTGCCGATAAATCGGTAATCGCTACAGAAAAACAGAACAAATTAGTGAAATTACAGTAAATCACAACAAACTACAGAAGCGGGACACTTTTTGTATTTTCACTGTAACAAACGTTCCTGATTCCCCCGGATTACGATTACGACAAACATCTTTACAGACAGACAGACAGACAGACAGACAGACAGACAGACAGACAGACAGACAGACAGACAGACAGACAGACAGACAGACAGACAGACAGACAGACAGACAGACAGACAGACAGACAGACAGACAGACAGACAGACAGACAGACAGACAGACAAGACAGACAGACAGACAGACAGACAGACAGACAGACAGACAGACAGACAGACAGACAGACAGACAGACAGACAGACAGACAGACACAAGATCTCGATCTCGACAATACATAACTCGCGCGAAAGACTGGGTCGAGTCACAGAATAAGAAGTTATACCTTCCAAAACAGGGTGGACCATTGAACTATAAATAAACTGGAAGGCTAACTCAGGGGGGGAAATTGAAGCCAGTGCATTTTAGTTTTTCTGAGTTATGAGAAGAAATACTCAACACTGAACGTTGGGCTATATATCAAATTGAAGCTATTGAAAAACTCTATTTGGTGTAGAAATTTCAAGACTTTAGCTAAAAGGGAAATATTGAAAAACTACAAACATAATTACCGATAATTTGCCGTTTTGCAGTTGTTTTTGTATTTTTTAAATATTTTTCTTTTCGCTGAAGTCTTGAAATTTCCACACCGAATAGCAATTTTCAATAGCTTCAATTTGATATATAGCCCGACGTTTGTGGTCAAGTATTTCTGCTCATAACTCAGAAAAACTATTTTGGCTTCATCAAATCATAGGCCTTCATCATAGCAGTTAGCCTTCCAGTTTATTTATAGTTCAATGGGGTGGACTCATTGAACTAAAAATAACTGGAACGCTACGTTCAAGCGGAAATTTGAAGCTAAATTCTACAAGGTCGTACACAGGCTTTAAAAGGCCCGTTTTAAACTGAAAAGGCCCGTTTACCTTTCGATTTGCATCCTGCCATGAAAACGTTCAAAACGGCATGCTCAGAGCGCCCCCTGCATTGTCTCGCGAGTAAATCGCGCAGTAGAAACACGCGTGGAAGTGCGTGTCTGGGAGTCAAAACTGGCTTCATTTGTCTTCATGGGAGTCAAATTTTGGCTTCAAAATTTGCATGCGCAGTTTACTGAACGTAGCGTTCCAGTTATTTTTAGTTCAATGGGTGGACTTTCGTCGACGCTGCATGAAAATAGTGCGGGCTCGTGAGCTTTTTCCCGCAAATTTTGCTTTTCGATGTTTTGCTTACAATTTCTAAGGATGTTGAAGTTTACAGCTTTGTGATTCACTGGTTTTTGAAAGCATCGGGGGTTTTTTCGTTGGAACTTGCAGGCTAACTCTTCAACAAGCTAATGACCGTTTTTAAAGCAAAGCAATTGAAAGGAAAACTTATATTTTCATACGAAGAAGATGAGTGGCGACATTTATGTTGGACTGTTTTGAGCAGATGCTTTGAAGAACATGATATAATCGGACCTTGTATCTTAAAAGTGTAATTGGAACAGCCGAACAAAGTGGTAAATGTTGTTACCCGGTGTGTTGGGCATCATAATTCACAGGAATAGTGCACAGCAGGGTTTAAACTGGCTATGAAATATCGTGAATACTTCGTCGAGTTCTCTACCGCCATGTGACCTGTAATTTAATGTGACAGGCGTCTTTGAAAGGGCTTTACTTGACTTTAATCGACGTGTAAGGTATAACTTAGGTAAGCCAACATTTCTTTGTAATGCAAGCTACATTTTCATATCTTTAATGTGTGAATATTTTTAATTTTGTAAAAAATTAATCGCAATATGTTGTTGGAAAAAGTATCGAGTGCTTCATAATGACGCTCAGATCTTGTACACAGATATTCGTATTTTATTCAAAATCTACCCTTTATCACCACTTTTTTTATTCTTTTATGTTAAAGTATACATAATCCTTGACTTAAAAACACGATGATCTACTCGAGGAAAATTGGGCAAAGGGGCGATCTTTGCAGAGAAACTTGACCGTTTGGTGAAATTGGTAGTTCAGAGACCCTATTTTCATTGTAGTATTTCGTGGCAATTTGTTGGCCGATTTCTAGTTTATATTGTAGAACGGGTTCCTAGTGAGTTAAATTAATTGTCTATCCTCTACAGAGTAGTAATAAGCGCGACTCCTTTTTGTTGACGGATGTTGAATTCATTTTAGACTTTTGTTCATAAACAACAACTACACTACCGAGTACTAAATCACTGTTTGCAAAGAAATGAGCCTATATCACCACAAAAATTCAAGCTTATTTTTAGAGTCAAATAGTTTCTCCATCGATAAAAGTAGTTTTTATCGAGTGAAAAATAGGGCAAGTACGAATTTAAAGAAGGTCAATTTGCACTTGTATATCTCACTTCGAAAAGGATATACATATTAAAAACAGGTATATTTGCACTGCGAAATTAAACTGCTGCAACAAAGTTTTTATTTTTACTTTCACGTTCTTATTCCAAAGCAAACACTTCTAAGTTGGAAATGCCTAAAATTGTGAGCGTAGAAACACTAAAGAAACAAGAAAACGACTTCATAACACGAGTAGTTTTTGTAAATTTGATGTTTGTTTTTATAATTCAGTCACGCGATTAACCCGCGCTCACGTGTAGTCCACGCTTACGTTTCTCGCGCATGCGTAGACGGAAGTCCACCCTGTTCAGCTGTTATACCTTCCTATTCTGTGGCAATCTCGTACCCAGAGTCAACGATGGCTCTGGGTACGAGATTGATTCTGTGGTCGAGTGGACTCTGGAGAAACCACCGCGTGTCAAGAATAGTGTGCTGCCTCGCTACGCTCGGCAGCAATGACTATATTCGAACCATATGGCTCTAAATTATACAAATCTTGACAAATAAATCAAATTTTGTATCTCAACTACAAATTTTGAGTTTAATACGATAAATGCAATGTGTGATATAGAACTAATATTGAACAAAAACAGCAAAATCATGACACTAGCCTGCGAACAGGCTCTTTGAATTGAATTAGAGCCTGCCGGTTTAGTCAATAAAAATGCGTATGTGCCCATCACTATTTATAGTGTTGTCAATCAAATGTAAAATACAATGTGACAAATTAATACAGACACGCCTTATGTAATAGCTAGCCAGCGTGGCCGGCTCTTTTATAAGTAGAGCCTGCCCGAAAGCCCTAGTCAAATTGATGCCGCCCACCATACTATGAGGTGTGGATGGCATAGTACAAAACATGGACTGGACTGGACAGTTGGACTGGACTGGACAGTTGGACCGGACAGTTGGACTGGACTGGACTGGACAGTTGGACTGGACTGATTTTTACATTTTCTCTATTCTTGACTTGCATGTCAGCCGCCATGTCAGGTGGCATGGCACAAAAGAATATTTTATCACAGAATAAATATGCCATGTACGATATTTTTTGCCACTCTTTTTCGCAACATTTTTTTTCAATAGCTTATACTATTTAGATTCTTTAATTAATAATAGTTAACGTTGCGTTTTCTAACTTCATGCATTGCTTTTAATAATACATATTGCTATGAGGTATAAGATTTGGTTCAGGGCCTCTTTACCGACTTTACGGATGTGTAACTGGAGGGGACATATTTAGCGGGGGACCTGGAGAAGTTCCAGTCGGCAAGTCTGTATCACTGCAGCTACCAGCATATATATGCATGGTTTAACTAATAAGTATACGCCATAGGGCAGCAGATCAGGCCAATATTAACTAGGATTCTGAGACAACCGAGTCGACCACCGAAGGTGCAAGCCTCTAGATGGGTCTGGGGGCATCCCCCTCCCCCCCCCCAGAAAATTGTGGATTTTGTGAAGCTCAGATAAGCTATTTCCAGCATTTTCAGGAGTTTTCCAACAAGAAATTAACCTTACACTATAGTCTCCGAAAATCAAACCAGCTGATCTTCTGGGACTGGTCAAATCGATCCCTGCAACCATGTTATTTTGCAACATTTTTTCCCCCACCAAATACTGGGGCAGGATATTTTTTCCCCCAGTTTGTTAGTGCAGGCATTTTCTTTTGTTCAGAATAGCCTTGCAGGAAATCACCCCCTCCCCCATCCCCCTCAAAAGTTAATGGTCGGCCCCTAAGAAGAATAGAATACAATACCAAACATAAACTACTTTGTAGCCTGCTCGGATACGTATTGCCATGATCGTAAGAAGATCTTGTGGGGGGGGGCTCATATTCATATATTCATGTTCGCAGACTGTAAAAACAATCAAATTCAAAAGAAGTTAATGATGCAGACCACAAATATATGAATATGAGCTCCTGCCCCCCCCTGCCAATTATCTATCTTTCTATGCCCATGGCCATGCAGACTGAAATATCGAAATTTAATACGTATGCGAGCAGGCTACCCATAGCAAAGACAGATAAGTAGTTTATGTTTGGTATTGTATTCTATTCTACTTACTGGGGTTTCTTTCGCTTTAAGAGATTTCACTCCAGTTATAAAGTGAGGTCATCGGCGAAGGTAAAGTATTTCAATTTCCGAAAATCAAAAGTAATTCAGGTGCAAAACGTTATATTCTTGACTTGAAACCAATCTCCTCCTGGTACACACTAGACAATGTTCATCGATAAAATCACAAAATAGACATGACATGGTATACTTATTCTGTGATAAAATATTCTTTTGTGCCATGCCACCTGACATGGCGGCTGACATGCAAGACAAGAATAGAGAAAATGTAAAAATCAGTCCAGTCCAACTGTCCAGTCCAGTCCAACTGTCCAGTCCAACTGTCCAGTCCAACTGTCCAGTCCAACTGTCCAGTCCAATTGTCCAGTCCAGTCCAACTGTCCAGTCCAACTGTCCAGTCCAGTCCAACTGTCCAGTCCAGTCCAGTCCAGTCCAACTGTCCAGTCCAGTCCAGTCCATGTTTTGTACTATGCCTAATAATAATGAGAATTGAAGCTATTTCGTTTCAGATATAGTTGAAAATAGGGAAATAGTTGAAAATAATTAATATACTTAGGGAAATAGTTGAAAATAATTTCCCTTTCCCCAGAATTTGGGCGTCCATTTTTTGTTCTAGGGGCATCCCAGGACGCAGCGCCGGTTTTACACAGTGGCAGATGCGGCATATGCCACGGGCCCCGCGCCTTCCAGGGCCCCGCGATTTAGGCTAGAAGTATATGATGCTATATTATTAATTATTATTTATATTTTTAGCCTAGCCGGGCCCCTTATATACAGCTATTTCAATTAAGGTTGTCCCAGAGCAAAGCGGTAAAGTCGAATACGAACGCGAAAGGCTCGATGGAAATTGCTAATAAATTAATGGATTTTCAGTTAGGGATTCCCAGCAAGCCTTCCGCGCTCGTATTCGACTTCTCCGCTTTGCTCGGGGACAACCTTGATTGAAATAGCTGTATGCCACAAGGATATAATAGTAATTATAAATAAAAAAATTCAAATACCAAGTTAAATATATACTACTCTTGTCTCTAATTTTGTCTTGGACTTTAGAGTTGCTATATGCGAAGCGAACGCCACGTCGCTACGATTTATGCTTAAAACGAGGTAAATTTCCAGGTTATAGTCCATAGAGAAGGCAAAAATTTGGGGCCCCACGCGAAGAAAATGCCACAGGCCCCGAGTGGTGTAAATGCGGCCCTGCCAGGAAGCCCTTCTGACTAAAAGCCTGACGTGAACCCTTCCAAATACCTTTTGTTCTTCTGTATCACTTCCAAAAAGATCATCATCATCGTCATCATCATCATCATCGTTTGATGGTTTTGCCACAGTGGCAGGAGGACCATAAGCTGACAAAGGTTTTTTCACTCCAGTGAAACCAGAAGTGTCATTACCACATGACAGTATATGTATATGATTGTACCATCTCCAAGCATGGGCAAGATTAGCAGAAGGTGATACACCAACAGCTTCAAAGACTACAATATCAGCTTGTGATGGCTGATATCTATTAAAATAATGATTAATTAAGGTAATTTAGGATTCATGAATTGAATCCATTGAGCAGCACTCTCCCCTTGACAAGTAAAATCGTCAATTAGGAGGGAGGGACTAACAAAATGTGAACGTCTCATTTTCACCAACTCCCCCTTCCATGTAATTAATGACTTGTTTCTTTTGATTTTTCATTGAAGTATATTTTTAGGTATCATAGAGCTACTTTAATTATGTGAATAATTCCTTTCAGAAGATAAGTACATTCTTGTATGTTAATTACTATTAAAATACATTTAAGATTTTAAGTACAAATTTATACCAATTTTTTACATAGTTTGTACAGACGTACACGTGCCATATAATTTCATGTGCCGATGTATGGGCAAAATTACAACCAAAACCCCAATAAATCTTACAGTTTAAACACTCAATACTCACCCCTCGATGTAACTTTTATCAGCCAAGTAGTCATTTAAGGCCTGTTGACCAGCTTTTGCTTTTAAATCTCCAAAACCCATCGCACTATCGAGAGAACGTCTGATTTCAAGTACAGAATCAGCAAAAAGAACAAATGCCAGTGCTCTCACAATCAAATTTTCGAATTCCTTAGAAAAAGCTCGAAAATTCCTCAGATTTCCTTATAATTCCTTAAATTGGAAAAATTATCAGAAGGCCTGATCACACAGTTGCAAAAAGTGTTTTTTCCTCCTTTTTTCTGTTTTTCAGTTTTTATAACCTTGTTTCTAAGCACTAAAATTTGAAAACATTTGATTGTTAGCGTAATGCCATAAAGAAAACATTCAAAATGATGTATTTTTGATTGTTGCTGCATGAAGAGCGTAAAAAAATCTGTAGATTTCAGAAGAAACAGCATATACTGACATTTAACTTTTGAGAATTTTAATGAAAAGACCAGTAGCGGACACTTTACGAAATATGGGGGGGGGGGGAAGCTCGTGAAAAATTTTAAAATTTGAATGCCGGAAATGGCATTTGCAGGGTTCTGAGAACACATTTTGTAAAAAACTAGGGTTTCAAAAAACACTGTTTTAAGTTTTGTTATAAATCACATGCCAAGCCATGTACAGAAACATATACTATTATATTATGATGACAATTACGTTATATGAGTGTGATTTGTGTTATTTGGTACTGGAACCAAATTGGTACTGGAACACCGAACATTTATGACATAGAGAACATACGAATATTTAACAATTATTCGCCGAAGGCGAGGTGATTATCGGTGAATAAAAACCGAAACGAAGTCGAGGTTTTTATTCACGATCATCACCGAGCCTGAGGTGAATAATTGTTTTAGTATAATTTCATAGGTGATTATTTGGAAAAAAATAAGAAAATACACATTTCTTTGTCATTTAATTGACAAAAAGGCTTCGGCTTGAAAATCACTTAGGTGATTATCGCGTAATAATCTCCTCAACGGCAACCAATCAGCGTGGAGAATTTTCAATAATCACCTATGTAATTATACTAAATGTAATTATGTGCGTATAATGTTGCTACTTTCAAGTTTAAATCTCATTTGCGTGGCGTGGTTATCCTCCGTCCAACGTTTTTAGTCCAGGATAAAATGTTTCGGAAATTCCTTAAAAAATCCTCAAAAACCTAAATTCCTTAAAAAAATCCTTAAAACTCTTGAAAATTCCTATTTTTAAGGATAATTCCTTAAAAGTGAGAGCACTGACAAATGCTCATTTCCTTTCCCATAAAGCCGTTCGATGCCAGCCTTTTACAACTGATCTCAAAACGTTCCTGGATGGGCCGGCTTACACGCTACGATTTGTCTTGACTGGCTCCTCTGGACTTGCTCCAAGTCTCTCTTTGTGGACATCTATATATTGTACATCTATATTGTACGTTACATGACGTATGTAACGTACAATATAGATGTACAATATATAGATGTCCACAAAGAGAGACTTGGAGCAAGTCTACGATTTGTCATGCACGATTTGTATTCTGGCGTATGCATAGATATTCAAATGGGGGTAACCGCTGGAATATTCTTGGCTTCAATTTTACTAAAAGAGATGCGTTATCTAGTGTATCATAAGATATCTATGGGCGCATGTAATCGAATGTACGCGCAATAGTTAAATTTCAAAATTCAAATTTGTTCGTAAACTAAACAAATTTCATACACTGGGGTATGAATCGTACACGACAAATCGCAGCGTGCGTGTAAACGTACCTTGAGTCTCTGTGAGTCTATGGGTCTCAGCAGCCCAGAGTGGTCAAATTCACATGACATGTACAGCATTTCTCAATTCTATTTATTACGAAAGTCACCGAACTGTGGAATCGCATAAAAAAATCGTATATCGGCCACTCCCATAAGCGTCTACGACCGCACCTACATAGCTTTGAATGTTTACAATTCTAATTTTGAACAGCCAATCAAGTTCTTGGTAACAATTACAATTAAACGTCGATTGGCTGTTTAAAATTAGAATTGTAAACATGCAAGAATATGTAGGCGCGGTCGTAGACGTTTGTGGGAGTGGTCGATATACGAATTTTTGATGCGATTCCACAGTTCGGTGACTTTCGTAATACTGGCCCCTAAATATATAACATGAGTTTGATAGTCATTAAGACTAAGAAAGCGGCATGATCTGACCACAAAGCTTGTCGACACAACCTTACACTGGAATATTATGAGCGTTGGTTTTGATGGTTGTGTTAGTCCCACCTACCCTTCGTGGGGGTAGGGGGTGTTTGATCAGGAGTCACATAGTGTCACAAGGGGAGAGGGTACCACAAGCGGTATCACGTGAAAAATTAGGGGGAAATTTATCCCTGCCTATAACGAAACAGGAACGTGCTTGCAAATATGTGTCCCTTAGATGACATATCAGTGTTTTCTATCAAAATATATTGCTGTTGCTCCTGACATCGCCATGGAATACGGCACTCCCGTTTATTCAACCAACCAGCGAGAACCTGAGGGGGAAACTGTTTAGGCCGAAGTTTAGTAAGGCATTGAAATAATGTCGTTTTATAGATAACGTTTTGAATCTGTTGCTGCTGCATATTAGTTGATATTAAATTTGTGTTTTGTGAGTATATTTGGGGAAGGGGGGTGGGTGGGTTGGCTCAGAGTCACGTATGTTATGATGGGTGTACTGCTAGCTGTCACACACTCTCACAAGAGTGTGGGGAGGGGGTAAAAATAGCAAAAACAGCGTCACGTATTTTGTGAATGGTCCCTAATTTACACTGGCCTGTAGGCCAAGTGTCTTAAACCTTAATTTTCTGGGGGGGTTTTCGTGTTTTTTTTTCGTCGTCGAGAAATAGTCGAGTTTGCGTTAGCGCATCGCAGGCTCAGAGACCATGTGCATTTATGGACAACGTTTGTATTTGTGAGTAATACTTGTGTTTCATTGGACAGGACGAAACCCACTCATTCATCGATCACGCCACGCTTCAACTGCAGGCTTTCACCTTCACTCTTAGTTAAAGCTCGTTTTTCATTAGGCGGATTATATGTATGTTTTATTAATGATAATTAGGTGGACTTGTGTATATATATATATATATATATATATATATATATATATATATATATATAGGGTAAAATATTATTCAAGATTTATTGTATCACTGATGAAGCCCTAACCGGCGAAACGTCTGACAAATTTTTTGACAATTTTTTGCTTGGGACTATAAAATAAACAAAACATTATGCGGTGGCTTGCTTGAAGATATGACTTTTATCTTCTCGTGTTAAAAACAATATTTGCTGCGCTCTCTCGTAAAATACTGTTTTCACCACTCGAAGATAAAAGTCATATCTTCGCGCCGCCGTGTAATATCCTCTGTATATATATATATATATATATATATATATATATATATATATATATATATATATATATATATATATATATATATATATATATATATATATATATCAAGTATTAAATTACGTATAGATTACATATACAGATTACGTAATCTATACGTAATTTAATACTTGAACATTCCGTTTACGTCAAACATGTATATGGTATATATAACCTTGGCAACAACATAGCGCGACATTTAATTTCACCTGATGAGTGTGGCAAGCATTGCTTGTCATACGAAACAAGTTTGTAGTGAATAAATCTTATGAAGTAAACCAGGAAGAAAGTGATTCTACCTAGATCTTTCATCTTAAATTGTGTCTTCATATACTTTCTTTAAATTCTTCCATTAACTGCATACTATCTGAAGCCATAATTAAGTCATCAACCCAAACAATGACGATAAAAATTTTATCATCAACTTGTTTCTTATATACACAGTGATCAGCATAGTTTCTGACAAAACCGTCATTTGCTAAATGCTCGTGTAACAATATGTTCCAAT
>CACRXK020010993.1:0-16919 GCA_902702795.2 Paramuricea clavata | reverse complement strand
TTTATGCCTGTTGGCCGTGGTGTATTGCAAGGTGACTGTCTTAGTCCTCTACTATTTAATATGTGTTTCAACACATATATTCAACATATCAAAACTGAAAAGTACCGTCAGTTCGGTTTCTCCCTCCAACTTCATAATCCAATCCACTGGTTTCAGTTTGCCGATGATGCTGCGGTTATTACTGGTCAAGAGTCGGAAAATCAACATCTCCTTAATCGATTCTCTATCTGGTGTCAATGGTCCAACATGGTTGTTAGAGTTGATAAATGTAGCACATTTGGCATCAAAAAAGTTTTATCAAAATCTGCCCAGTACCTGCCGAAGCTTTTGATCAATAAGGATCTCATACCAACGATTAAGACTGGGGAATCATTTGAGTATTTGGGACGACATTTCGACTTTAACATGACTAATGAAAAACATAAATCTGAAGTGATTTCCCTCATTGATGAACTAATGTCCGAAATAGATCTTAAACCTCTTCACCCAAAAAACAAAATTTTACTTTACAGTCGTTATGTTTTGTCAAAGCTATCCTGGCATTTTACTGTTGCTACGATATCTAAAACTTGGGTAGTCGAAAATATCGATTCTTCGGTGAACAAGTACATCCGAAAATGGCTGGAAGTACCTATATCTGGAACACTAAGTAACGTTTTTCTATAACCCGTAATAAGTTTGGTCTAAATATCCTCCCTGCATCAGTCAAATTCATTCAGTGTCAAACAGTTCTACGCAATGCCCTGAAAACATCTCCAAACGATTCAATAAACGAACTGTGGAAGTCAACTAATAATCATACTAACATTCAATACGATAGCTACAACTCAACTAGAGAAGTTTTAAAAACTTTCCATTCTCAACAAGAAAATAAACTTAGGAACCGTTTGAAATGTCAAGGTTCCTTTTTCGAAAATGTTTCTAAATTCTCGCTATCACAACTTAACGCAATCTGGTCGGTATCGCAATCAAAGCTACCAAAGAACATTTTCAACTTTACAATTCGCTATATAAATAATACCCTTCCTACACGAAAGAACCTCAGTAGATGGGGAATTTCATCAAGTTCTGACTGCTCGTTCTGCTTACACCCTGAATCACTTCTACACGTTGTTGCCGGTTGTCAACATTACCTGGAACGATTTACTTGGAGACACGATTGCATACTAAACTTTCTTGCTAAAACTTTTCAAAGTTTAAACGAATGCAAATTACATGTTGATCTTCCTGGATTTCAAAGCCCCTCGATTATTACGGGAGATGAATATCGTCCTGATTTACTTGTCTCCACTTCAGACAAACATCTCTACGTCGTTGAACTTACCGTAGGCTTTGAATCAAACCTCACAAACAATGTTAACCGCAAGAAAGCTAAATATAAAAACCTAATTAGAGAACTGGATCAAAACTTTACATGTGTCAAATTTATAAATCTTTCTGTCAGTTCGCTAGGAGTGTTTGACAAAGAATGTCATACATTCGTAAAAATGCTAAATGAGTTAGGACTGGATAATCAACACCAACAATATTGTATCAGAAAAATTATATCTATTGCCATCCGATCAACGTACTACATATTTTGCTGTAGAAATAAAGAATGGACAAATCCCGAACTAATGAACATTTAAAGTAACTATTTCTGTAAATAAGTAGTAATTTTTGTATATAAAATTATAACCATGCACGTATAAGTGATTCAAGTAGTCAATTGTAGGTTACCTCAAGAAGTGAGATTTACAATTGTATATATCTATAAATGTTCTATTAATAAAGTTTTCATTATTATTATTATTATTATTATTATTATTATTATTATTATTATTATTATTATTATTATTATTATTATTATTATAATATGAATCCAATCTCCAAAATAACGTTGCTCGCAAAAGGGAAAGATACAAGGATCTAATTACGGAGCAGAAAAACCATTTCGAAACAGTCAAATTTATTAATTTGTCTATTAGTGCCTTAGGTGTTTTCTCAAAAGAATGTAGCACGTTTATGAAAATGTTGAACGAAGTTGGTCTTGATAAAAAACATCAGAACTTTTGTGTTAAGAAAATAATGTCCATCGCCATCAGAACAACGTACTATATATTTTGTTGTAGAAACAAGGATTGGACCGATCCGGACTTGATGAACATTTAAGAATGAGCTTTCTCTTAGTTTTATACCTGTAATATAGTTTTATCAATAATTAATAGTTCAAGTAGTCAATTATAAATTACCTTAATTAGTGAGATTTATAATTGTATATACATAAAATGTCAAAATAAAGTTTCCATTATTATTATTATTATTATTATTATTATTATTATTATTATTATTATTATTATTATTATTATTATTATTATTATTATTATTATTATTATTATTATTATTATTATTATTGACGTGCTCTGTACGTGTCTGCAGTTTTATCAAAATTTTATTACTTGAATCACAAATTATTTCACAAATAACCATCAGTAAATATTGTAATCATGATTCGCTCAAGTTCTATATTAATGTTGTTGACCTGCGTCGTTTGTTCGTTCTGTGAGAAAGATTTCGTTTCACTCGGTCGACATTCATGGCGATGTAAACAGCGAGTTAATTACGCAGAACAAGATCACTCTGCCGAAAATACGGCAAGGCAAACGCCCGTCATGAATTCTCCTAATGTCGTCGTGTCAAGTCGAACCGTAATCAAGTGTTGCTGTGGTAAAGTATGTAAAGGAGCGCGAGGATTAAAGATGCATCAACGCAGTTGTAGAGTTATTCAAGGTCTAGACAGTGAATTCCGTACAGACCTAGAGGAACAAAACAATTCTGACACGGAAAATATTCCTGAAATGGACCAATCGACAATCAACGAAACTCCTACGGTTGAAAAGGAAGATATTGCGAATTTAAGAAAAGGTATTAAACTCCCTAAAAGCAATTCCGAATGGTCAACGGCCAACGAACATTTCAAATTCGCTCTTCAGTCCAATGATCCAATCACATCACAAGATTTAAATTCCAACATAAAACTATTAAATAACATCATATACGATTACTTCGCCCAAAACTTTGGTTATAGCGAATCAGTGCCTGACAATTCGCTACTAAATAAATATAAGGACTATGAAATCAAGGATTTGAAAAAAGCTCTGAAAACCCTTAAATCAACGAATGGTGAACTAGACGAAATTAAATATGTGTCGCATATATTGCGTGATAAGCTTCGCTCAAACAATAACAATGAGTCAAGTCTAGACAGCAGCCAGTCACTTAACCATGACAAATATATCGGGAAAAATTTCTGGGGTTATGTCAAGAATATTCTAAGGAAGAAAGACACTATATTACCATCTTTCAACATGACGCAATGCCTATCCCACTTCACTAAGACCCTTGCTGCAATTCATCCAAACAAATTGTTCAATATTCCTAGCTGGATTCCTGCGTTGTCTGACCCCGAAGTTCAATTTGACCTTGACCCCCCATCGTATCAACAAGTCACGAATATAATACGCAGAACGAAGGCATCTGGCTCTCCATGTCCCCTTGATCAGCTATCTATTATATGTTTTAAACGCTGTCCTTTCCTAAGAACATATTTAACTGACCTTATTCGTGCCGTGTGGCTATCTGGAACCATCCCTTCCGAATGGAAGAAAGCTTGCACAATACTAATCCATAAAAAAGGCGATACTAATACCCCGTCCAATTTCCGACCCATCACACTGGAGACCATACCATTAAAAGTATTCACTTCCTGCCTACGTAACGCTATGTATTCATTCCTAACCGTTAATAACTTTATTGAACATAATATTCAAAAAGGATTCACACCTAACATGTCTGGCACCTTAGAACATACTGCACAAATGGCCAATATAATCAATAAAGCCCGAATCAAACAACGCTCACTAGTCATCACCCTACTTGACCTCAAGAATGCTTTTGGTGAAGTTCATCATAATCTGATCACATCCGTACTTGATTACCACCATATCCCTGAACATGTTAAATTGATAATTAAAAGTCTATATACCGATTTTAAAACTTCAATAATTACATCTGAATTCCGTACCCCCTTCATACCAGTTCGCCGTGGAGTATTGCAAGGTGATTGCCTGAGTCCTCTTCTCTTCAACATGTGTTTCAACACCTTTATACAACACATAAAAACAGATAAATATCGTCAATTCGGCTTCTCCTTACAGTTTATAAATCCCATCCACTGGTTTCAGTTTGCTGATGATGCCGCCGTCATAAGTAGTCAAGAATCCGAAAATCAACATCTTCTAAACCGGTTCTCCATTTGGTGCCAATGGTCCAACATGATTATTCGGGTTGATAAATGTAGTACCTTTGGCATCAAAAAAGCTCTAACAAAATCAATCCAATACTTGCCTAAACTACTTATTAACAAGCAACTAATTCCAAAGATCAATATCGGTGAGGCTTTTCAATACTTAGGAAGATACTTTAGTTTTAATATGTCAGACGAACACCACAAGTCTGAACTAATCTCACTCGTTGAAGAACTAATGGCAGATATTGATTCCAAACCATTACATCCAAAAAATAAAATCCTCCTCTACAGTCGATATCTTCTGTCAAAATTATCCTGGCATTTTACAGTTTCTAGCGTATCGAAAACGTGGGTCACCGAAAACATTGATTCCAAAGTCAACAGTTATATCCGTAAATGGCTTGATATACCTATATCTGGAACGCTAAGCACTGTTTTCCTAACCCGCAACAAGTTTGGCCTCAGTATTTGTCCCCCATCTGTCAAATTTATTCAATGTCAAACTGTTCTCCGTAAAGCCCTAAAAACATCCCCAAACGAAGCAATTAACGATCTTTGGAAAGCAACTAGCAACAGCAAAAATATTCAGTGTGACGTTTATAACTCCACTAAGCAAGTTCTTAAGGACTTTCGCTCTGGACAAGAGGATAAACTGCATACTCAATTAACCTGTCAAGGCTCTTTCTTCACTAATATAACAAAGTTCTCACTGTCCCAACTCACTAAAATTTGGTCTGCGTGCCAATCGAACCTTCCGAAAAATATATTCAACTTTACAGTTCGATACATCAATAACTCCCTTCCAACGCGCCAAAACCTTGCAAGATGGGGTTTATCACCGACTTCAGACTGTTCGCGATGTCTAGCTCCTGAGACACTTCTGCACGTAGTAGCTGGTTGCCAATCGTATCTAGAACGATTCACGTGGAGACATGACTCCGTTCTAAACATACTCGCAACAAGCCTGCAGACCGTAAGCGGCTCACATCTTTACGTGGATCTCCCAGGGTACAAAAGTCCATCAAACATCACTGGTGACACCTACCGTCCAGATTTGCTTCTTTCAACCTCAACCAAAACACTCTATATTGTTGAACTTACAGTTGGTTTCGAATCAAATCTTCAAAAAAACGGTGAGCGTAAAAAATCAAAATATAAAGAATTAATTAGGGAACAAAATGAACATTTCAACTCAGTAAAATTTGTAAATCTTTCGATTAGTTCTCTTGGTGTTTTCAGTAGAGAATGTTCTACTTTCATAGAAATGCTTAATGATTTTGGTTTTCAAAAGCAACATCAGAATTACTGTATTAGAAGAATGACGACGATTGCAATCAGAACAACGTATTATATATTTTGTTGTCGAAACAAGGAATGGATGAATCCGGAACTGTTAAGTGTTTAAACGTTGTACTGTCATTTTGTTATCTTAATAGTATAATTTTTGCATATATAATCAGTGATTTAAGTAGCCAGTTGTAAATTACCTGACATAAGTGAGATTTGCAATTGTATATATAAGCTAAATATCCATTTAATAAAGTTTTCATTATTATTATTATTATTATTATTATTATTATTATTATTATTATTATTATTATTATTATTATTATTATTATTATTATTATTATTATTATTATTATTGCAACTTTATTTCAATACGGAGCTATTTCACAATATAAAACTAGCTAAATATATACAGAGAGAAAACAAAATGAGTGATCTTCCAATAGGCCGTATATATAAAAATTGTTATTACTTTCGTTGCAATTAAAGCTTATTTTTGAAACATTGGACGGTTTGAGATCTTTTAAGATCACAAGGTAAACTATTCCAAGCCACCGTACCCCTGTAACTAAATGATTTTTTCTTGAAATTAGTGTTTGGTTTAGGTGGAAAATAATTTTACACCTGTCTCGTTTCGTAATTGTGTACGTCATCGGTTCTTTGAAATAAATTTGATATGGAGCGAGGAACCATCGAATTTCTAACTTTGAACATTAGTGTAGCAAGTTGTTGGTTCCTACGATTCTCCAGATCGTCAACATTTAGGTGTTGTAGAAGAACACAAGAGCGGACATCATATCCACACTTAGTGATAATGCGCGCAGCTCTGTTTTGTAAACGCTGCAGTTTATCAGATAGTGTGGAGCCGATGCCGCCCCATACCTGTGAACAATAATCAAAGTAAGGTTGCACTAATGTTTTATAAGCAATTAGTAAAGTTTCAAGGTCTACAAATTCTCTTAACCTTTTTGGTACATTCAAACCTCTATTTACTTTAGTTGTTATTGCGTTAACCTGTTCATTCCAACTGAGCGTCTCATCTAACATTAGACCCAATGACTTAATCAATTTAACTCGTTTGATTTTTTCTGTGCCGCGATAGATTGGAGGATCTGTTTCTATTAAATTTAGCCTTCGATAAGATCCTATAATCATATATTCAGTTTTCTTAGTATTTAAACTGAGTTCGTTTACGGTCAGCCAGTCAAATAAATTTTTTAGGTCATTATTTAGTGCGTTTGTAACAGTATTTATGTCCTTGCCACATGTATCAATTTGGGTATCATCAGCAAACATGTTACACTTAACACTATTTAAGCAATTAGGGAGGTCATTTATATACAGTAGGAATAACAGGGGACCAAGAATTGATCCCTGTGGTATTCCACTAATCATGCTTGACTGTTTGGAACTACCTCCATTTACCTGGCAATACTGTGAGCGATTGGATAAGTATGATGCAAACCATTTGTGGGCAGTTCCGGTTATACCGTAACAGTTAAGTTTATTTAATAGTATTTGGTGATTAACTGTGTCAAACGCCTTCTTGAGATCAAGAAAGACGATCGACTCCATTCAGCTCACCCATGTCAATATTATGATATAGCTTGTCAGTGATTTCTAGTAAAGCAGTTACAGTGGAATGACTAGGTCTGAAACCTTGTTGGGAGGTAGATAATAGGTTCTCATCTTGTAAATATAAATAGAGTTGGTTATGAGCAACCTTTTCCATAACTTTAGCAATAGTTGAGATCACAGATATTGGTCTATAATTATTCATGTCATGTTTGGGTCCATTTTTGTAAATTGGCGTGACTTTAGAGATTTTCCAGTCGTGTGGAAATGTACCCTCTGATAATGATTTATTAAATATGATAGTTAAATGGTTTGCTATAATTGGTGCTGCTACTTTTACAAGTTTAGCAGATATTTTATCTGGACCTGTTGCCTTATTTGTGGCAATATTCGATAAAAGATTGAGTATTTCTTGTTGGGATAACTCTTGGAAATGGAAACGAGCATTTGAAACGTTGATGTAGGCCTCTTGTTGTTTGTCGGTTATAGGAATATTCCGAGACAGTCGCTGGCCAACTTCTATGAAATGTTTGTTAAAGACATTTGGGATATCCTTGTCCTGTACTTCTTCATTATTTTCATTTTTAATGTGACCTACATGGGAAGTTTTCGGTTGTTTGTTTATCAGTTTATTTATGCTTTTCCACGTATTTTTTATATTGGCTCTGTTATTACTAATTTCGTCTGTGTAGTAAGTCTTGATTGTATTTTTTATCAGTCGATTATACCAATTTTTTTCAATTCTATAAGACTCCCAGTCACTTGGATTGTTTGTTTGTTTTACAAGCTTTCCTCTTTAAGCTATTCGTTCGCCATTTATTGGTCAAGAGATTTTTATTTATCCATGGTACTCTTGTTTTGCCTAGTCTGCGTTTCTTTAATGGTGCATGTTTGTCAATGATTTTCGTGAAATTACTTTTCCATATAAGCCACGCTTTATTAACATCATTACAATGCTGAAGATTAAGGGAACCAAGGGAATTAAGGTCTTGCCCAAAAGCTTCAGCATTGAAACGCTTAAAATCACGATATTCTAAAATATTATTATTTCCTTTAAGGCTTGGAAATTTACGAACACCATATATTAGATAGTGGTCACTACTTTTTATTTTTGAAACTCTGGCTGAAGTAATAAGATCGCATTTATTCGTGTAAAAATGGTCGATTAAAGTCTGCGAGTCCTTAGTGACTCGGGTAGGTTCATTAATTTTCTGGTTGTATTGGAATAAGTCCATAAGAAATTTCAATTCTACCGTGTTGGCATCGGTTGAGTCCTTAGCAAGGTCAATATTAATATCTCCCATTAAGATACTTTCTTTGTCCTCGTAATCTATTTGTTGCAGTAGTTTTTCAAATTCCTTGAGTTTGTCAGTAGTTGAATTTGGTAGTCTATACCAGGTGGTTATGAGAAACGGTTTCATTTTAGGTTTTAGAACTTCAATAGTAAGAGTTTCAATTTCGTTGTTGTTTAAATCGATTCTTTCATGAAAATTTATTGTATTTCTAATATAGAACCCTACAGCCCCTCCTGATCTATTCCTATTTTTGGCAATCCATGTATATCCATCAATAGAGATGAGATCTGCTGGGTAGTCAGAGTCAAGTCTTGTTTCACTTATACCTAAGACGTCAAGTTCTTGTTCGTGCATGTGTATTCTGAACTCATCGATATGCTTAAACTAGGCTGGTAATATTAAGATTTGCCGTTTTAAAGCCTCGAATCTTTGGAATTAAGCATGTTTGCTTGGCATTAGGTAGGTTCTGCAATATTGGTTTCTTTATGCATCGATTTGCTGTAGTAGTTTTCGTATTGTTAAGTCTGGGGTCGACATGGTGGCTTGGAGATAGAAACATATTAGTATTACTAGCATTACACCCCAACGTTTAGTCAATTATTTATGCATGCAATTAAATTCTTAGCTAGAAGAGACGTGCCACTGGCACTTAAGTGCAGGCCAGATGCATTTAAGTCAGTTTTGCTAATATTGTTATGTTGAATAAAATGCCACTTTCGGATTGTACACAGCTTATGCAGCAGACTATTGGTTGCTTCTATTTTACTATTTAGGAGATCGTCACTTCGAATAATTATACTAGAAATAATTACTTTAGCATTGGAAGTACGTTCTATATATTCACCTAGTTTAGCAGTCTTACTTGCAATATCCTCAGGTTCGTCTCTTGGAATGTTATTTGTTCCTGCATGGATTATGACTTCTTTAGGGTTCTTGCTTAATGTTGGTTTTACATAGTGATCCATATCTAGAAAGTACGTATGTGTACTCGCTTCTTGTTTCCTACAGATTGCTGTATTCGTCGTACATCTAGTCGTTTTACGATGGAATCTCCGAGTATTGTTACAGATTCTTGATTACCGAAAGTTGTTTTTGTTGGTTTCGCATTCTTCCGCTCGCTGCTACGTTGTTCAGAGCTTGATAAATTCGCTGAGACATCAGGTTTCTCTGGGACTTCTGTATTTGCTTCATCCAAACTAAAGACAGAATATCTGTTCTTCGTTGGCATATTAGTATAATGACCACTGCCAGCTTCGTCAGCACTAACGTGTTTTTCCGATTGGTATCGGTTTGATTGTTCATCAACTTTAGCAATTGTATTTACACGTTCAAGTTATTTACACGTTCAGTTATTTGTTCATTTTTGTTTTTGAGCATAGCATTTTCATTTTTAAGTTCAGCATTTTCCTTTCTTAGTCTGGATAGTTCAGATTCCGAGTTTAGATTCTTTAACTCGCTTAAGTCTTTAGTGTGATCTGATAGCGTATAGTTTACAGCCGCCATTTTGGAATTAAGTTCCTCCGTTAGGTTTTGCAATCTATTGTTAAGAATTGCTAAAGTAGTTTCTGGAGGATCAACTTTCTTAGTAGAAGAACACTTTACTTCGGCTAATCTCTTCGTGACAGAGATCATAATCTCGTTCGTTTCTGAACTCGTTTGTGGAGAAGGCAAAATATTAATCTTGTCCTTAACGTTGACTAAGGTTTCGGATATTGAGGCGATGTCAACTAACTTTCCTTCAAACAATTGCGAGTCTTTACCACTTAGAATAAGCGACTTCGAGTCTGTATACCAACGAATAGATATATTTTCCTCTTCGTACAGCTTGGAATGGCCTCCTGGTCAAGTCCACTTTACGTCTGGTAAGACCAGAACTTCACAAACAAATTTTTGTAACGCTTCAAAAGAAGACGACCATATAAACTTGCCCTTGTTGTTAATAGACAAGCCATGTATTAAGCTTATTTCAGCAGACAGCTCTAAATTCATCTTCGATGTTCGTCGCTTTGGTCGCTATCTGCCTACCTGCCTATGATCGCTATCTGCCTATGATCGCTCTCTGCCTATCGCGATCGCTGTCTGCCTATCGCGATCGCTATCTGCCTGTCAAGAAGCCAATACACTAGCGATGTTGGTCGCTTTGGTCGCTATCTGCCTATCTGCCTACGATCGCCATCTGCCTACGATCGCTATCTGCCTATCGCGATCGCTATCTGCCTGTCAAGAAGCCAGTGCAATGGATTCTTAATTCTATAGACAGTTTTGATTGCAAGGATTTGGCCTCCTTTTAGGCCAAGTCCTCTCAATAATTCCACAGTTGCTCTTTTGAGAGCATTTTTGTCAAATATCTAAAGTAGTAAAAAACTTTATTTGTATATATAAAAAACTATAAATTAGGACAAACAATATAAAAGCATCTGTATATTAATTTATTCATTTTTTCACCTCTTCTTCCTTCAATAACCCAATGGTGTTTTCATTAACACCTGCATCAAAACGTGATTTTTCCAAAATGTCCTAAAAACAAGTCAATGCTGTTAAAATAAATGTAGTTCTGACTTTTGTCTAGTTTGATGAGCAGTGTTAATAGGCCGTGGGCTGTTGACCAAAATTATTTCGCTTCGTGGCACCCATGTGGAAATACTTCGTTTGGGGTTTATTTGAAAGGCATAAAGGTGCGTCACTACCAAAAAAAAGTTCCCAAGCAAAAAGTTGCCCAGTACCGAGAAAATGGGTGGTTAATGATTATCCTCTATTAAATTGTATTACAGCAAAAAATGGGAAATTTTATAATTTAATTGCAATAAAAATGACTTGCATCATCGAAAAACGTACAAAAAACCGCATATAAGACTTTTAGACAGTTTTTTTTATTTTTCAAATAGTCTTTGAGTTATTGCTGTTTTAAATGTGAAAATTGGACAAAATTGTCGCAATAAGGACTGGGTACTAGGTCACAAACGCGTTTTTGACCATAGAGATTATAAATAACACTAGAGGAGGCATTGTAATCTTAATTCAGTAAAAAAATGGGAACGCAGCTATTGGGGGACAAATTCAAGTCCCGGATGTGTATTCGTGTTCCCATTGGTGACGAGTTTCAAATCAGCCAATGAGAGCACGATTTTATATCCGGGACTTGAATTTGCCCCCTTAGCTGCGTTCCCAATTTTTAAACTCGATGCCTCCTCTAGTGTTATTTATAATCTCTATGTTTTTGACAGCGTATAACTCGAAAACAATTTTAGATATAAAAAAACTGTTTAAATATCTTATATGTACGTTTTTGTAAGCTTTCTGATGATGCAAGTTATTTTTGTTGTAATTGAATACAAAATTTCACATTTTCTTGCTGTAATACAGTTTAATAGAGGATAATCACTGATCACCCATTTTCTCGGTGTTGGGCAAGTTTTTTGCTTGGGAAATTTTTGTGATAATTAAGCATCTATGGTTCTATGAATTGAACCACAGAAAATCTATTTGCCAGGGGGGTACCACGAAATTGCTTTTCTAGGCACTTTCTCGCACAACAGCCCACGGCCTATAACACCCAGTTTACAAGACAGAGTGATGGCAATATTCGAAAATGAAGACTTTTGCTTTGAGAAAATGACCGTGAACTTTGTCTTTAGGTAAGTGGTTTTTTGTTTTTTTACATGAAAAGTTTTAAAAATGCCATTTTACAATAAAAAAATACTATTTGACCTTGATTGGTCAGTTTTCCGAGCAAAAGGAAGGTAAAAAAAATCTGGATTTGTTTATAATATTGATTATTGCATTGTATTGTATTAAAAGCAAGTGAAAATGTGCAAAAAGTTTGTCCTCAAAACTGATATATTCAGTCTTAACCGTTTCTGAACCTTAAATTTAGCCAATGAAATTTAATACAAGGTTAATGTTATTTTATTTCTTAAAACCAATAAATTGACGCAGCAAAAGTCGCTGTAAAGTAAAGGGCATAAACCGCAAGTAGAAAAAATGTCTTCTGCCTTCTGGATACACAACAACGACCGACGTACATGTTGATTTATCGAGTGATATTTTAACAAGGGAAACTGTTTTATCGAGGGAAACCATTTGGTAGAAGTTTTTCCCTTCCTAAGGGACCGCTCATTATTTATTGTACAGGGGGGGTGGGGATTGAGGAGAAACTGGGGGTGGGGCTGTTAATTTTTTAAATCCTGAAAGGGGGGCTTTGAGAAAATACATAGAGATGAAAGAAGGGGGGCTTTGAAAAGATTTACCAGTTTGAAAAAACAATAGTAGTTTTAAAAATGCATCACAAAACAACTTAACAAATAACAATGTTTATAGACCTTTAATATTCATAAATGGAAGCCAAAATATAAAGTCTCTTATGTTCATGTAAATAGACAATTCCCATTATAGACTAATTTTAGAACTAGGCAAAGAGATACAAATCAAGGCCGGATTTTGGTGAAAATAGTGGGGAAGGTGGAAAAAATTTTAGGGGAGGTGCAGCGGTCTAGCTCACAACTCCCATGGAAAGTTAGGGCTTATTGTAGAACAGGCCAATATCAACGAGGTGACGTATGTATGTAGTGTACATATGTAACAGTTTATTGAAGAATTATGAATGTATATGACTCCAATCTTGCCCTTCATTACAATTGCTACAAAGTTTCTTTCAAAACATTGCATTAAAAGGGTACTTGACACAGAGATGAATGGCTATCACTGTTTCAATTTTACAGAGAAAACTTTCTTACGGCACGAAGTGTAGATCCTAAGCAACCATCACATTTTCACTTTGTTCCATCATTGAAACTTTCCCAAGGGGAGGTGCATGACCTTTCAGGAGAAGTGGGAAAATTCTCAGGGGAGGTGAAAAACGATCTCAGGGCAGGTGCGCACCTCTCCACACCTCCCCTCAAAATCCAGCCTTGATGCAAATAAATCACCGCAGCTAGAAAGAGCATTAGATACTAAAATAAGTAAATTATTGCAAAGTTTGGTTGCGAAATGTTGTAAAATAGGAAAAATATAACCTTGCAAATTTTGTATACTTTTGTATTGCATGCGAAAATTGCAATACAAAAGTATACAAAACCTGCAAACTTTGGAAGGCTATATTTTCTACATATTTTACTACATTTCGCAACCAAACTTTGCAACTTTACTAATTTTAGTATGCCCTTCCCGGGAATATACTTTTTTTGCTAAGATAAAAAATTAGTCTATAATGGGAATTGTCTATTGGTCCCTATTATCTATTTTTTTTCGCTAAATAATGAGCTAGAACTTTTGTTTCTCTAACTAAAGATAAAGAGCTAGAGGGGGGACCAAAATTTATGTTCTCGTTTTGCCTGTTGAGGGGGGGGGCTTGTCTTAAGACGGGGGCAACGAAAAAATATTATAACTGTAGAGTTTCTCATCAGTCTCCCCCTGTACAATAAATAATGAGCAGTCCCTAAGTACTGTATATCTGCCAATGATAGCTAGATTTCCACCTAATGGCTCTCTTTTTGTGGAAATCTCTGTTACGCGTAGTCTGTTTAATAGCAGGTGTTATCCAGGGTATTGGATTTGATCTAACACGTTTTTGGCGGAGTGGTGCATGTTTATTAAGTGTTTCATGGAAAAATGACTTCCACAAAATCCAGCATGCGTTAGGGTCAACAAAGGAAAATACTATATCCCAGGGTGCTTGAAGTAAATTTGCGCGAAAATTATCAATCGAAAAGTGTTTAAAATCACGAACTTCCTTATTAGTAGGCCTAGATCTCGGTAATTTGAATTTACGCACAGCATAAATTAAGCTGTGATCCGAAATTCCAAGATGAATAACACCAGTCGATAGAATATTTTCTCGTCTATTTGTTAGAATAAGATCAATTAAAGTACTAGATGTCTCTGTAACTCGTGGTGTTGGTTCATCAACCAATTGCGATAATTGATATAGGGAACATAAAAATTGCAGCCTGCGAGAGTGTGGATCTAAGGATACTTTCATGTAATCACAATTTGTATCCCCAATCAGTATCAGTTCTTTATTCTCTATATCGCATTTGAACAGAAAAAGTTCAAGATTATCAAACAATTCAATTTCAGAATTAGGAGGTCGATACCAGGAGCTTAATAAGAAGGGCCTACAATGTAGTCTATTAATTTCAATACAAATCAATTCAAGGTTTCCTGAATCTAATGTTAAATTGACTCTTTCAAAATGGATATATTATTTTTTATATAAATGGAAATTCCACCGCCAATTCTGTTTCGGTCTTTCCTAATAATTGTGTAACCATTTATATAGATTTCCGAGTCTGAAATAGAGGAGTCAAGCTTGGTTTCATTAATGGCCAGTATATCGAAAGGATAATTAGTTAACATTATTCGAATATCATCTACGTGCCTCGTTAGACTATTAACATTTAAATTTGCAATTCTCAAACCTTTGAGTTTAGAGATATCAACATCAGGAAATGGACTTGAGTTTGAAGCTGACCCATCCCTTTGACCTTTGGTGTTATTTGAGATATTAATATTTGCTAAGTTTGCATCGAAATCCTCCTGATTAAGTTCAGCATCTGGCGTAAAGTCTCCTTCAGCCGAAAATTTTCTGTGCGGGGTTGAGTAGATGGACCTGGTGATAACTCTCCCCTTAAGAATTTTATAAATCTTGATGCAAGTAAAGCAGAACCCCTTGCATTAAGATGGAGTTTACTCCCCTTGAGTGCATTTAGCTTTATATTTGAGTTGTCAATAAAGCTGTAGTTACGATTTCTACATAATTCTTTAATTCCTTCATTCACCTCCTGAATCTTGTCATTGACTGAGATATCGTCTCGTATGATTATGCTCGATACTCCAATTTTTGCATTAGCGAATTTGTTTTGTACTGATAAGCATAAGTTTTCAATACTATCAATACAATCATTACTTGAGTCCAGAGATAAATCATTTGTTCCAGCATGGATTATTACATGCGAAGATGCTTCATGTAGGTTAATATTCTCGACCTCAGAAGCAATTTGATCTGCAGTTTTTCCAGAATGAGTGTATTTGTAAACCTTCCTTTGTGTCATCTTCTCAGGAATAATATTCTTTATCATTGAGTCGCCAATTAAAACAATGCTGTTCTGATGATTACGATTACTGTTTTGTGGAGACTGTTGTACTTCTGGGTGTTCCGAGGCACTACATTGTTCAGAGTGGGGTTTCTTTGAGCGAGCTTTTTGGCTAGTATCTTGATCATTTCTATCTTGTAGAGGCTGTTGTGATTTACTGTGGTCTGAAGTTGTGGGTTGCTTTGGAGTATTAACTGGTTGAATACTCTCACAAGGGGAGAGCGGTGTTTCAGAATTTATTAAAGCATCGATCATCGCGGTTGTCGCTGCATTATTCGTTTGATACTTCAATTGGACGTCACTTTGTCAGCTTTTTGACATGTATTTCTTGCTTTTATAATTTATTTGGTTAAATATTTCAACTTGAATGAGAAATTTATTTTATTAAAGAATTCTTCGGATCGGATCGGATTGGAATTCTTTATCAAATCTCGGATCGAATTCGGATTAGACAAATTCTGATCGGATCGGACCGGATTTTAAACATTAGGCAATTGTCGGATTATAAACGACCAATCCGATCCAATGAACACCTCTAATAGTCAGTCGGTCGGTCGGTCGGTCGGTCGGTCGGTCGGTCAGTCAGTCAGTCAAATCTTTATTTAAGAGTTTTAAGCAGGGTAGCTTAATATGCAGGTTTACAAAAAATAGTTACATGTTATATCTACATTAATAAGTTTAAAATTTTTCAAGCCTATATATGTTTAGTCTCCTACGCATACCTACTTAGCGGGCTGAGCCCTCACGTAAGGTATGCTTACTTTGGCCAAGAATTCCTTTCCCCAAAATTAGCCAATCACAGCTTTACCCACGAAAATTGTGGGGCTTGACTTTGACCTTGAGGCTTGGGTCGTCAAAAGTTTCAAAACATTTAATCTTGAACATTTCATATCTTCATTTGTACGTATTCATATCTTAAACCGATTATCTGCGAGAGCTGAGAGATATATTTGTTATACATATACCAGTATACAAATTTACAATATGGAACAATTGTAAAATCTGTTAGAATTTGTCGAGCTATTGTTTTGAGCAGACAGTGTCAGTGTAGTAAAATCGAACAATAATACAATATCACCTAAAATATTTCGCGATGTTTTGATTACTTTACAAGCGTTTGCAGGTGTTACTGTAACACGGGTAATATACTGGACAGAGACGTCAAGGCAAAGTTATAATTACTATTTACAACATGAGCGGCCGTGTTGTATATCGGATATACAAACTCGAGCCGAAAAAATGGCTTAAAAAACGACTCATCTTGTGAGTTCATTGGCGAAGTAATTTTAAAAATAAACGTTGTCTAAGCCGAGAAAATCAAAGTTAAAGTTTATGTAAATCAACATGAATCTGTATCACATATACAGATACGACACGCTTATG
>CACRXK020010992.1:0-15718 GCA_902702795.2 Paramuricea clavata | reverse complement strand
AATGCTGTGCTGAGTGGTTATATTACTACCTTAAAAAATAATATTTAAAAATAATAATAAAAAAATAATAGTTATATTAATACCTTATTTTTTCAGGTAGTAATATAACCACTCAGCACAGCATTTTCACATTGGTACTACCTACACTGGTACAGACAGTTTTAGACTGCTACACTATTTCTTTGAAATTTGATCCTCGATAGATCATATAAATCACGTTTTAGGGGGAGTTACTATTTTTAGACTTTTAGGGTTAGGATTAGGGTTTGGTTTAGGGAAAGGGTTAGAGTAAGGGACTTAGGGTTAACCTGAAATACAAAGAGTACAAAAGTCTAAAAATAGTAACTCCCCCTAAAACGTGACGTTACTTAATTATATCCATCTAAACATAACATCACGAATCACTTTTACAATTTCAACAAACCTAAAATTTCCAAACTTTCTCACGACATAAATAGGTGGAAACTCGGTCTTTAATTTGGTAGCACTCGGCTTTACATCAATAATGAAGCTGCGTTTGTTTTATCTTGCAGTGTTTTTCCATTTTGGGCCGCGGTAACATGGCGTTCTAGCTAAGACCCTGGAGCTAAGTATAGGACCGGCTGTGGCCGTGCGATTCCGGTGCAGAACTCTATATTAAGGCACTTTTCCATTCATCGCAAGCTCGCTGCGAGTACTTTCATCCAATCACAATGCTCGACAGTTTACTTTATTTAGATGAAAGCACTTGCAGCGGTCTTGCGAGTCGACTCTTGCAATGAGTCGAAAGAGTCTTTAAAATTTAGGTGCTGTTACACTAAGCAACTTGTCTCGCAATGTTAGGAAAAACGATTTCAGGATTGCATTTCAAGGGATGTTACACCAAGCAATATGTTCCATGCAACTTGCAATGATCATTATAACTAAAAATAGTATAAACACCGCGAGTGCCAACTTTGACGCCAAATTAACAATCAAAAGCCATTCAGTGTATAATTGCGAAACTGGTTGCAAGAGGGATGTTACACTGTACAATGCTCTAAAAATGCATATTGCAACGTTGCCGCGGTCGTTGCGAAAAGTAGATCCTGATTCTACTTGTGCAATGGTTGTTGCAACAAAAATGTTGCGAGGTATGTTACACTAATTTGCAATTTTGCGTGTAACTTGTGTCGCAACAAGATAAGTTGCGAGACAAGTTGCGTAGTGCCTGACAGCGCGTTAATCTTTTCCATGGGCGTACTTGCGATGAGAACCTCTCAAAATTATTATACATGCAGTTAGCTACCCGTTTTAGATGCACCTGCCGTTTGAGAAATATAATTAGTAAACAACTCAATTAATTAATTAAAATACAATTATCAATGCTTTAAAATTGACGCCAGCAATGTAAGCAAAACTTCAATAGTGGCGAGCTAGCCATGGCAATTGGTCATGCTATGCTAATAAACCCGTATCTGTATATAGATTAAAGAAAATACATTATATAATAACTAAAGTGAAACACGCAATTTGATTGGTCAATAGCCGTGCAGGATCAGGCTATCCTGCACAAGGAATTAAAATGCCTTCGCGGGATTTCCAAAATGTCATTGTTTCACTGTAGTTATTTTATAAAAAAATACCAAATGGTTTTCCAAGCAGGATAGCGTGATCCATGCACTTGGGATCACGCAATCCTGCACGGAAAACCATTCGGTATTCCTTTATTTCAAAAGGTTTGAATAATGCAAATCATTAAAAATTCGCGTATAGCATGACCTGTTGCTATATGGCTATAGCTTCGCCACTGAAACTCACTGAACTTCAGACATCATTTTGCCTTTCAATTGGCGAACCATCTAAAATCTCTTTCATTTAAGCACAATTTTACATACTATTTTACATAAAAAGCTACGTTCACACTACACCGTTAGAGTCATGCGGACATGTTAGAGGAAAACACACTCCAAACACAATAGCGTCTAATATATTATTTTGTTAGCGTTCCTGCAAAATGGCCGCCATGACGTCAAGTGAAAACCAAAAATTGCTGTGTTCCAGAGTTTACACAACTAATTGTTAGCAAGCCTGAAAATAAGCGGCCGGACACTGACCGACATGAAAAGGGCAAATGTCTGGCAAAATGCTTTTCTCACCGGACAGTATGTCTGGCAATATGTCCGACACTAATGGGTACCTGACGAAGTGTCAGGCACCCATGAAAAAATTATTTCCAGGCTTCATTGTCAGTAGCCATAAGAAATTCAACCCAAGAGATGAATTTTGAAACTATGGTATGTCTAAGGGGTCATCAGACCTATGATCAAACCTATGATACTGAACACAACTGATTCAGGATTTCAATGCTCCATTGGGCGAACCAATGGTTTATATGACCAATAGACTATAGTGTAAAAATCTGGATCGCAGCAATTGCACTTTTGGGACACGCTGTGTTCTATGAATACGAGTTATTTAAACACCAAAGATAAAGTATAAACAGTGTTTGGCAAATTTGTCTATTCTCTATAGACCCATTGCACATGACGTCACAGCGCCGGTGACGATGCATCTGGAGGACAAATTAGCAATCTATGCATAATATAACTTTTGTGAACAAAGCAAATTTTGTAAAACTTTATAATAATTGTGTATTAAAATTGTTAATTTTTGCGCTGTATGTGGTTGTTGTACCCGAACAGATATTGTTAAGGAGCATCTGGAGAACACTCTAAGGATTTGTGACGTCAGTGCAATGGGTCTATATAGGGGCCAGTTGTTCGAAGACATATAAGCTTTTAACCCTTCACTAGGAGTTTTCTTCTCTGGTCTTTTGATTTGTGTATTTCTACAAGTTTGTACATTTCAAAACATCAGAAAATAAACCTTCTAATGACCCAGAAAAAATCTTAAAATGGAAAAATATTTCGAAGTTGGTCTGGAAGCTCGGCAAACTTCAAAGCCACAAGTTTGATGTTGAACTTTTGTTTGACCATTCACAAATCCTTTGTTTCAACTTCACTAAGTATTATTCATCGTGATTGCTCATCTCAGCTATCGCTATATTGGATGATTACTTTTATTTATACGAAAATACAATGCGCTCAATTACCGTGTTAACCTCAATTACCTCAATTAACTCAGACAAAAACATAACACGATGACTTCGGTCCAGTTTCCAGACAATCATACCTTGATAAACTATATGATCTGTAACGAAGTTTGGTTTGGCGTTTGTCACTATAACCCAGGATTAAGCAGCTAATCCTGCTTTCAACAACCGGTCCAAGGGGTTTAGTTTTAGTTCTATCAATACATTAGATCGATAAGAGCGCGTAAACGACAGTCACATAACTGTACGGGAGTCTTTTTCCAGCTCGCCTAGTAGGCTTCGTGTTATACAGTATTACATGTGGTATTTCTGCGAGCGTGGGACAACCGCTGGCAACCCAGGATACCGACATGTATATTCACATTAAAGTACACGAAGAGTCTCTGTCATGTGTCTTCCGGTAGGCATTCAGTTCTGTCAGATAACAGGGTGGAGGCCATCTCTGTTGTTCAATTACAATAAGATTGTCCGTTGATAAGCAGTCCAGTTCCTTTTTCTTTTTGAATTCTTCAAAATTGATGGCAATATAATACAGATACTTGGAGGCCAGTTGATGAGCGTTGTGAGTCTAAAATAAAAAAATAAAAGGCATTTATATTACACAATATTTTTTCTTTACCTTTACGAGCCTTGAAAACAGTATGGCGCTGTCGTCGCAGAAGATGGCTACACCTTTTGTGTCTCTCTGCAATGAGCGACTCAAAAGAAAAATATGAGCGGGCGCAACCTTTTTAAAACGCTTTTCATTGGTTGGTTAAAAAACGTGTCAACCATCAATCTTGATTGACCACACCTCCCAATTTTCGGCAACCGTTGCATGTACAGTCGAACCTTGTCAACGGACACCTCTCTTAAAATTAAGGCACATTTACACTTGCAATTTTTGCTGCGATTTCTTGTGTGAGATTTTCTCCTGATGCATGTGAACGAGTAGATGAGTTATACCCACATCTGAACATTCGTAACTTGTCCACTCGTTCATATCCATCAAAAGAAGAAAATCGCTGACGTAATGTTCGGTCAAATTTTCCATCAATTTTATGCACTTTTGAAGAACATTTGAAAAAAGGAAAATTCAGGATTCAAGGAACATAAAACACTTTTTCCAGGTCTGGAGTGCCTATTGATACTAACACAACTGATTTAGCATTTCAATGGTTCATTGGGCGATTTTACTTTAAATGACCAATAGACTAGGTCTGGTGTGCGAGGCACTTAAGTGTTCACAGTTTTCTATTGCCATAAGTTATAATTTATATTTAGTCTGCCAAAACTAGCACGTTTTCTCTGGTAGCCACGTTTCCTCTAGAGTAAAGGCCCGGTCACACTACACAACGATAACGATACGATAAATTGTAAACACGCGATAATTGGCAAAACAATTGTGTTAGTGTCCACACAACAACGAAAATGATAAAATTATCGTTAGACGATTACGATTTTAAAATCGCTCACCTGAGCGATTTTTTTTTCAGTCGGACGATAACGATAAATTTTTGACCAATCAGCGCGCGTATACAAGTTATCGTATCGTTATCGTTGTGTAGTGTGACCTGGGCTTAAGACTGGATCAAAAATAGATGGACCTTAGAACGTTTAGACAAAACTGATATAGCTACTGTAGCTATCCAGCAGGCCTACAAAACCACATAATAAGCTTTCGTTGGTAGGGTTACAACTACCTGAAAAATACAAAGCGAAATTTCGCTTTGTATTTTTCAGGTACTGTAGTTGCATTCCTGCCAACGAAAGCTTATTATTATTAACACTACCTACACTGGCACAGACCGCTCTAAAAAATATATTTTTCTTCCCGCCAGCAAAATCCAAAAACAAACGTTTTCTGTGTAAATCTCAAACTCATTAACAATTCATGAGTAAATTAGCCAACCATATTGCTTTATTTTGCTCACATGATAATACTGGGTACCTGATGAAGTATATTAGAGACCTTACGATTTTAGAACGGCAACCGCGACGGCGACGGCCAAAACAAACTCCTTCAAATAAATGGTAGTGGATAGTTCGTCGTATATTATCAATCGTATGAATTTGATACAGTCTTAGAAGTTGAAGACATGGGTTTTATGGTTGGGAAGAGTTCTGCTAAACCCCGTTTGAAGTTGCACTTGTTGTGGCTTGGAATGCAGCCGTTGTATCAACACGTGAAAATCTGTGATTTGGCGTTGTAAACAGAGCGAGGACAATGTCTAAATTATTCATTTATTGTAATTACTCAATTCTTCTCAATGATCTATTGTATTGGTAGCCGTTGCCGTCGCGGTTGCCGTCCTAAAATCGTAAGGTCTCTATTGATCCAGTCCTAGGACTGGATCAAAATTAATTCAGTCCTTGGACTGGATCAAAATTAATTAAGTAGTAAGTTATTCTTCGTATGAGACGCCATTTCAAATCCTCCAATTCGGTCTAGACTAGATTTTAAGTCCTCGCATTTTGATACAGTCCTCGGCTTCGCTTCGGACGTGATCAAATTGCGCGAACTTGAAATCTAGCCCAGTCCTCTATAGATCAACTTCATTCTCGGCACAAGACAATCTCGGTTTGAAAAACGCCTTTGCCTAAAGCTTTGGAATTTTCAAACAATATATTAAGTATAAATTATATATTGCATTCCAAACAAGACAAAAATTTCATGCAAGGTGTAAGAAAATTTCCTGCGAAGATATCAGCGGTGCTGCCGGACATTTTCCCGCACTGCTATCCAGCATAAATAAAGCTAGATGTAAAATATGCATTAATGTGTACCTGTGCGGTGATAATAAGTTGTATGAGATCTCCCAATCTGTCACTTTTCTTCTTGCTATTCGCGAGAGATGATTCCATTTTCTTCTCCAGACAAACCTCACACAAAGTAACGAGGCGAGGAGAACAAAACCGATTGGCAACCTTAAGAACCTCGATAGGATCGTGGTGCTCAAAATTCACATTATCCGTGTAAAGATATTGCAGGAAGCCAAGAAAGCCATCCAGTGAGACGGACGGTAACGGAATCTAATTTAAGTAGAACAAAGTTTAGTGGATTAAAGGAATGTGACGGGTGCCGACTCGTCTCTTAAAGCCTGATCAAATGAGAACACAAGTCGTTGCAAGTAAACTTGCACTTGCATGCTTGTCATGACTTGCGATGCGACTGGTCAAACGATACGCAAGTTATCGCAGCGATTTGCAAGGCGTGTGCATGCGGGTAATTCTGTAATTTTGAAATGTCGCAAAAATGCAAACAAAAGAGGGCCGCCATTTAAATATGTAAAAAACTATTAAAAAAGCTGTCTGAAAGAAAGCAAAAAGCTGCCAGCATCGTGTTGTTTTCTGTACTTGGTGAAGACGAAACGTCTCGGGCTTGGAAACGTGGAAAAACTAGAGAATGGATTAAGTGAAGACAAGAAAAAACCCCAGAAAAGGACATCTTAATTTAATAACATCGTGAGAAACCCGTGTACACAGGACTAGGAACTGATCCGGCGTATTTTTTGTTTTCATGGAAACTGATCCCATGGTCAAAATGGAACTTGGTGGTCAAACGAGGCACACATGCAGAAAGCGCAAGTTAAAACTTGCAATGACTTGCGTTCCCGTTTGATCAGGCCTTTAACTTAGGTTCAAAACTTTCCAACTCATAGCCTTCAGTCTGGGCGAAAAAATATTTTAATTTAGAAAACACTTGCCTATATTAAATGCTACCTTCAAAAAAAAACTTCGACGTAAGCTCTTCTAACTCATAACTAATAATGTTCAAGTAGTTGTATCTCTGTTACACTGCAGCCGTTCATTATCGTGGCTGCCTAACTGGCACCGCCGTTCAAAATGAGATGATATGATGAATTTTTACTGTTGCACTTTGGTATCACAACGATACCAAATCTCGAACGGTCTGTGCCAGCATAGACAGTGATGAGAACAAACACAAATCTTTATAGGAAATACAACTACCTGAATAATATAAATAGATTGAACTTGGACGTTTCGAACGAAGGCCTTTAGTATATACCGTGGATCGAGCTCGATACATTATCTACCATCACTCAGGCCTCGAATTTAGCGGCGGCCACGGCGGCCACTGGCCGTCGAAGCCCTGCTTGTTGGCCGCTATGCCCTTGAAATATACTGAAATCCACGGCCAGTAGTGGCCTGCCCTCAACCACAGAGTACAGTATATAGACTACCAAGTGTATGATTTGTAAAATTGGCAATAATCACTTATAGTTTAATTTTATTAGTTATAGTTTAAGTCAAGAGGCAACTTTTTTCAATGTCACGTATTTGCGATACAAAGTGTTCAAAACGAAATTCATCTTTTTGGCGTTCCTCTCAAAATTACTTTGTTTTAGCTTTATTCTCTAGTTTATAGAGTTAGCAACCTTTTTAAATGCATCTGCCGGTTGAGAAACATATAATAATAGTTAAAAATTGCCAATTAAAATACAATTATCAATGATGCTTTAAAATTGACACCATATTTACAGCCATATGAGCAAAACTTGCTGAATTTCAGATATCATTTTCTCTTCGGCGTATCATCTAAAATCTCTTCATTTTAGCATTATTTTACAGATAAAGCACTAAAACGTACTTTTTAAGTTTGTTTGCCGCTTGAAAAACGTATAGAAAAATAAAAATTTTAAATTTAGTCATAAAATTTTAACCTTAAGTGGTATATTATACGCACTAGTTTTGAGTGAGTATTATAATTTAACATACAAAAAAACTCCTCTTAATAGGTAGTTACGATGCATGTAACTATGATATGAATAGTTTCATTTGGCATTTTTTTAACAGTATTGTTGCTGTTTTGTATATTTTTGTTTTCTCATGGAAGCTCAAACGTTATTTGAAACTTCAAAATAGCAACTGAATAAAATTTTCAAACTGGCCTTGATACCCTGTATACTGGCCTTGATGCTCTGAAAAACTTAGTAACATTTAAGGCCAAACTGGCCTTGCCTCTATTTTTCCCAAATTGGAGGCCTGCATCACAACGATAGAGTGAATATATCATTTACAAATCGGATAATCTGAAGTTCCTGTTTTTCTTTAATTGAACTCATTTATAATATGTTATTTTTCGGTGGGATTGGACCCAGAAATGCTCTTGTAAGACATTATATACACCAGTTAAACTTTTTGTATTCCAGGGTAATGAAACATGATACGAGACGTGAAACAGCTTCACGATCCGTCAAGTCAAGTACATGTACGTACAGTACAGATCGTGAACAAAAGTTCACGATCTGTATATCAACTCGTTAGCGCAATAGCTAATACACTGTACATTTCAAGAAGTTGAATCAACTTCAAAACTGCTATATTCTGTCTGACTCGTTCCCAGTCACTCGCGTTGGATGATGGGAATAGCTGTCAACGCCTAACCCGCGAACGGGCATATTCTCCCGTACTAAAATATATTAACGAGGGGCTGTGGAAGAGTCAGATATTCTGTCACCAAAATAATAAGAATGACAGAATAACACTTTTGGAGTTGATTGAACTCCTCGCAATTTACAGTGTAGCAGGTTTTGCACGAGAGCTTTTTCAACACTCATGCCTCCAAGAGTTAATGAGAGTTGGCTACTACCGATCAAACGAGCAAAAACTCTCATCAAAATTTGAACAAGCTCAAAGTTGCATGGACCTCGATCAAATGACAATGAGAGTTGTTATATAGCTAGTGTGAACACCAAACGTGATTGGCTGATTTGTAGTCACGTGGCTTTAGATAAATGCAATGTATCCCGCCAGGGCAATAAGTGAAAAATTGTTGCCCGCCCCGACCGGCTACGTACATAAATAAACAAAATGACGGCACAAATTTATACTATTTAAACTACTGTTTTCGTGGCTTTGTGTTAAAATAAAGAATGTAAAAGAGAAGAAAAATACATAACAGGCAACAGGATATGCTGCTGAAACCATTTAAGTAGGTTTTTTAACTCGTTTACGGTATAGAGTTTTTGTCATGAAATACAAATATTGTTGTATGAATGTTGTTCAATGTTGATATTTGTTTCGTCGCTATATAACAAAACACTTAACGTCTTTTCCCTCGGGAAATAGTTAGTTTTGTTTTCCCTCGAATCTCAATGTGATTCAACATTGAGATTCTCGGGAAAACAAAAATCAAGAAAATCATAGTCTTGTAGAGCCAGAGAAGTAAAATCGTCTGGCTAAAATGAAACATAGTACTACAGTGTGGTGCTCTGGAGCATGCGCAAAGCAAGACAGTGTACCACAAGAAGAAATACTGTTTTTGAATCATGTGATTCAAACAACAGATTAATAAACTTATGCAGGAATATAAGTGATGCCAAATTCGTTTCGGCACCGCAATCAGGTTAGCTGGCAAATATGCATCTGTTAATATACTGTATTTCATTTGAAAAACTTATAAAGCTCTTATTAATTCAAGTTCTAAACATACCTCTTGTTGCCCACTTTCCTGGAAATTGCCACTCAACATGGCGGCCATGAAATCACAATGTGCAATGAGAACGCACAGATGAGCACGAACAAGTTGTTCCTCGACACGAAACGAAACGTCGGAGAAACGAGAGGTATTGCAGAACAATGCGTCGTCAAACGAAACGAACTCGGCCTTCCATTGTTCAAATAAATCTTTTTCGGACATTTCCTGCTCGCTCTTTAAAAACTCTGTTAAAATTTCCACTTCAAATGTCTGTGCTACATCAAGTATAGCCATCGTGTGTTTCTCTTCGGTTTCTGTCGAGAGATTGAGCTTTCCTGTGTACATAAAATTGAGCACCTCAATCAAAGCCGCTTTAGATATATCTTCACTCAATGTTAAGAATATCCGTTGCGACTCTTCAAAGTACACGCAATCATACGGTATGTCCCGGTCGCTAGACACCAGGACGAACCCTGCAACGCGACCATTGTTAATATCCTTACTGGTTAGTTTGCCGCCAATTTTAGCATCAGGGTTAGCTGCGTTCAGGTTCGATAGAGCTGTGTTACTGAGGAATATACGGCGATATAAGGAAGAAGTACAACACAAAACCAGGCGATGAGCCTCCACTGTGGTCTTATCGGGAAAGATGAATGTGACATCAGTACCAGGGTTAGTGTCGCCAAGTAAATTTCCCATGTTGCTGGAAAATAACGATGGCTCTAAAGCTACCACAGGAAGCGGACCTACACGAAAACGGGAAAAAAGTAGTAACGTTGGAAAATCAAATGAACGTTGGAAAATCAAAATTGACCGTTATGATTAACTGTACGATTACTGTAAAAGCAAGTTATAAAAGAATGAACACCCAATACTGCATGTCCTTACGATGTACGATTACTGTAAAAGCAAGTTATAAAATAATTAACTCCCAATACTGTATGTGGACAAGTATGGATTTAGACAGTAGTGAAATGGCTAACGATGTTTCCATTATCATGATACTTGTTGTGTTGGTGTAGTGTACTCAGGTGAACAAGATGCTTGTGATGTTACTCAATGTTACTGTGAGTGTATATCCACACCGGACAGGCTTGAAAAATATGCCTGGCCACGGTGGGAATCGAACCTACGACCTTTGGAATACTAGCCCAATGCTCTGCCAACTGAGCTACGCGGTCAGGTCGGTTCGAGTATGCGATATTTCGGAACAGAATCTAGTTCCTTCGATATCAGTGTAATCTAATAATCATGATACTTGTTGTGTTGGTGCAATGTACTAAGGTGAATAAGATGCTTGTGATGTTACTCTGAGTGTGAATCCACACCAGGCAGGCTTGAACAATATGCCTGGCAACGGTGGGAATCGAACCTACGACCTTTGGAATACTAGCCCAATGCTCTGCCAACTGAGCTACGCGGTCAGGTCGGTTCGAGTATGTGATATTTCGGAACTGAGTCTAGTTCCTTAATTGTTAATTGTAACTGAAGTGCTTTGGGGTCGCCACCTACCTATATAAACGGGCTTTGGGACTGGTTGATGATAACAATAAAAGACAATGAACTATAGAAATCTCTCCAAAGAATGAGTCACGGACAAAATGACTTGAGGCTTGACTTGCTACTCGGAGTAATTGACTAGGACTTGCAAGAAATGATTTGTGACTTGACTTGGCCTTGCAATACAGTATATAGTAAGACTTATTAACAGTTCTGGTTATATATCTGCATGAGGTTTGGAAAACAAGTCTCGAACGACAAGGAGGTTTTGCATTACGTTACATTATAACTGACTCTAATACAAGATACAGAGATAAGATTCTAACTGTCTCTGCTTGCCAGCAGACACAAGGCAGACGCATGGTGCCAACCGAACGAACGTTTTCGGACAGTTGCACTCACAGACAGTGTGTAACGCATTCTGGACACAACCTACGATAAGCACACATAAGTTAGATTATACTTTCCAGTGTTTCAAGTTTACCGAAATTCGACTTTTTGATAAAAATTCATGCTTTACGTTCTTTATATATAAGATACGTAGATATTTTATACTCCAAGATAACTAGAAGATGATCTTTATCCGTAGAGCCGGATCGTTACACGGCCTTTTTAAGGATACAAGGCAGATTATCAATAGATCATTTTGCACAATAACTCCAAAACTAATTAATATAAAATTAAAAGCCCAAACACACGATTTTAACCTCCTTGGAGATTTTTACAAAAAATAAAACATATATAAGGGAATAAAGGGCAGCAACCCAGTTCTTATCGCTTCCTTTAGGAGGGATTAATTAACGAGGGGTGTTTCAAACGTCGCGCTTTTCATGTGCCGAACGCATTAGCAACAATAGATAATGAGGCATTTCAGCTGATTATCTATTATTTTTAATGCGTTCGGCACATGAGAAGCTTGACGGTTGAAACATTATCCCATACCTGTGTTAAAAGCGGCTTTCTGATTGGTTTAGAGCAGGTGAGTTTGTCGTCGAGCTCACCTGCCTTTTGCCCGAACTCACCTGCTTTTCGCCGAACTCACCCGCGAAACTACTCACGTTGCAACTTGCAATAACAATAACAAATATGGCGGACAAGATTTAGCCGATAAACCTAGGCTTTATAGAACTTTTTTCGGTGACTAACTTGCTGAGACTGAAGAAAAACCAAAGAAAAATGCAGTAAAGGTAATCTAGACGTAGATAAAGAATTATTTTCTTGCCCAGTGATTTTTTTGGCCGGGAAAATGTTGACAAAACATCGACAAATATATCTCGAAGAGCTACAAATGTATATGTATGGCTCGGTGTATGGGATAAAAACCAAACGTACTTGCAGGTTCGGTGAGTCCGGGATTGGACGCACCTCGGGTGGCTGGAAGTTTCCCGAACTCACCTCGCTTCGTTCGGTAAGTTCGGGAAACTTCCAGCCACCCTCGGTGCGTCCAATCCCGGACTCACCTCCCTGCAAGTACGTTTGTTATAAAACATAATACAGTACATAATAAGGTCGCGTGAACGAACTCTCATGCACTCTCACTCACAGGTATAAGGCAATTCCAGCTTTTAGTTTATGCCTGCAGGGGATGATGGGAAGTAAGGTATCATATCGACAATTATGCTGAAAAATGTCAATAAAAACTACCGAAACAACCGAAATATTTCAATATTTACAAGTACAAGTTATCACTCCGTGTTTACACGGCCACCATTTTTATTTTTTCAGCATAATCAGCAATATGATACCTTACTTCCCATCGTCCCCTGCACGCATAAACTAAAAGCTGGAATTGCCAATTTTCCTGTGGGCATTTGACCGTAATTCTTCAATGGCGTATTGTTTTGAAAACGTCACGTATATTTACTATTGCAAAGCTTTCGATCCCTAAACTCGGGTCTTCATCGGAGCAAATACTGTATTGGTTTGAAAAAGTCATCTATGTTATATGATTAACATTTTCAACCAATCACGTACTATTTAACAATTAGTCGCCAAAGGCGAGGACGGGCTGATTACAAGCATATATTCACCGAGCCGAATGTGTTAGTATAATTTCAGTATTGAAAAAGTTCCATTTATAAATACAACTAATACACGTGTTCATTTTATGAATATAATTTGCATAAATAATTTACTTCCGTCCGATTTTTAGCCATTTTTTTGGAAAAGCAATAGTAGCTGCTCAGAGCAGTCTGAGCAGTAACTGTTGCCTCAGAGTTACTGCTGAGAGATCCAATCAGAATGCTCAAAGTCCAGTTTTCAATACTGAAATTATACTAAATTGCCAACTACATCTGAACTCAAACTTGGACTAATTGTAACATATTATAGAACAAGATAGCATTGGTATAGCTGCAGTTTATGCTACGCCTTTTGGTATAAAACAGAACACAATGTCCTGGACTTGCAAATAATTTGTAGTCGTTTGGCCTTTGAAAGGCGAAAATTACCACTGATCCACAACGACAAGGTTGCGTTAGAGATATATTAAATGTTAATTGTAATGTCCAATCATGGTTATAAACTAATATACTATATTGTTGTAGATGATTTAGACAATGAATGTGAGCTGCTGTTTACTGGCCTTTACTGTAAGTTGCAGATGATTTGAATAATGAATGTAAGCTGTTTACTGCAGTTGTAGATGATTTATATAACGAATGTTTTCAATATAGTTTTAATTAAAGTATTTTCTTGACAAAAAATTGCGGAATTGATTTGGAAAACGTAAATATGGACTACATGTAGCTACAGTTATCTTTGATTGTCAACGACATTATAGCTTATCATTTACATGCGACATTTTAACACGAAATTACATATAAATATTGCGGCAATAAATGTTTTAGTACAAAAGGAAGTCAACAGAGAATATAGCATTAATGACCTTCTAAATTAAAATTGAATATACGAAAAATAATAATGGACATTGCTTTCATTATGAAGTCACAAAATCTAAAATCTAAACTGCAAAAGCTACAGAATCGGTTGTCTCCAATCTTCGTTAACTAATATTAATGGTTCTAGGTTAAATAATCCAACATTTGAGTTTAATAAAATAGACTTTATTCAATCATGTGCAGGGCCGTAGCTAGACACGATAATTGGGGGTGCATATTCATATATTCATGTTCACATACCATAAAAACAATCGATTTCAAAAGAAATCCGTCGGGCAGAACACGAATATATGAATATACCCCCCCCAATTAGCGTTCTAGCTACGGCCCTGGTCACTTGGCACTATTTGGCAAATTTTTACGAGGGGGAAATCACTCGTAAGATCAAAAAATTGTTTGATATTTTTTCATATTTTTTACGTGATTTTTTTTTTTCGTTTATTCTGAAGTTTGTCCCTGGGAGTTTTAGTTTCAAATTCATGAATTCTCGGTTTGCACAATGATATGAAGATGATATTTTAAAAGGGCTTTTCTTAGCTTCCTCCATAGGAGGTGCGAATGAAATATTTTTTCTTTCCCACAATAACTTTGAAAAATGGTACGTCTTTTTTCTAATATTCCGTTATTTTGTGAAAGTTATTTTTGACTGCCTAGTTATTGTTTGTTTCGACTGCCAAGAAATTTATCTGACAGCCATTCGGCAAAGAATATTCCCAGTGTTTAAAACTCACTGTCACTTAAAAATAGGTCGTGAAATTGCAGGCCGCTAGTTTTTTGACCCACAAAACAGCTTTTCACATGACAATTTGTCATTTGCAGACCGTTAAATTCGCGCAACGTTACTAGGCACCTTATATTATTGGGAGTCACTGTGTTAAAACTTACTGTGTCGGACTTAAAACTTTTAACTTTGACACATGCAGTTACCCCTGTTGAGATGCCTGTGGGATTTCGTGTTTTTCTCAAAGGACAAAGATGATGAAATGTAGATTGCCCCTTTCCATTTTGAAGTCCTGTAGTAAACCTGATTTTTGCTGCTGTTTTATTATGATAGTAAGTCATCATACTGTAGATTGCAAATATTTTGGATTTAACCCATTGAGCGCCAGCACTATCCCCTTGACGAGTAACATTGTTAGGCATTGCACATAATTAATAAATGATGATACAACTCAATGGGTTAACATACAGAATAGTTATTATATGTAAATAATATATAGTTCACATATTGTCAGGATTTTCAAAACCATTGCATTAATTCCTTCCTTCCTGGTTTTGTTCCAAATTGAAGGACTTTATTAAATAGGTTAACTTTAAAGATCTGTAGATACCTTCTGGATATTCTATTGTCTGCATCCACAAAGAATGCCCATTACGATAGATGATCTCTTCAAACCCAATGCTATAAAAGATGTGTAGGTATAAAATGAACCTACTTCGTTTTTGATGCATGGATTGTCATATTACTTATCTTGAGACCAAGGTCTAGGTACTCTTTTGTTTTCCCAATCACCAATGTCAATATTTTGAACTTCCTAATATACAAAAATCAATGATTTAGGGTAATAAGAAATATTAATAAATCAGTGCATTTATACCCTAGCCAGCCAGAGACTCGCGATACACACATCCACTACAATTAACATATAAGCCAGGATTAATAAAACAAGAGGACTCAAAGTGAAACCCGGCCCAAAGCACACAATTATAGGCAGCAAAGTTATAGTTAACCGCAACACTGCAGAATCACAAATAGTCACTACAACAGCAACTTCAATCAGAGTTCAATATAATCTTCAAAATTTAGTCTATTAAACCATTCAG
>CACRXK020010990.1:0-12513 GCA_902702795.2 Paramuricea clavata | reverse complement strand
AGATCTTATGCAGCTTGTGGTGCGAAGGAAAGTGCTTGTCGATAAGGTTAAGAAAATTACGCCCTATATTAGTGCTGACATTCATGCTAAATGGTGGATTGAACCAAATGATATTACGTTGCCTATTTCTCCATGCTTGCTGGGGTGCGTGTTGAGTGTAGTTAAGATCATGATTAAAGTTGCTATGGTCAAGTGCGTTTTGGTATGCAGGTGCAGATTCCATAAATGTTTGCTCATCTGATGAAAGCATTGCGATGCGCTTGTTAACTGATGTAGGAAGCTGCCTTATAATGCTAGGTGGATGGTTAGAGTACTTATTTATGTATAGCGGATCGTCATTGGGCTTTCTATAGGGCCTATATTTTCCGTTGTTAAGATTGAAAGTTACATCTAAAAAGTTTACTATGCGTAAATTTGATTCGGCGGTGATTTTTAGGTCAAACAGCTTGAAAATGTTGTGGAGTTCTTTCCTTGTTTTGTCTGCTAAACGTGCCGATTTACTTTTTATAAGGGCCAAACCGTCGTCTCTATATAGGCCGATGCTTTCTTTGCCAAACTTCTTACTTAGATGATTTAGGATGAAAAGGCCAACTAATTCACATATTTCGGCGCCATCGTGGCTGCCCATGGTAACGTCAAACAAACCTTCACTATCTTTTTTAGTCCATGGTTTTCCAGTGTTGAAAAGCAGAGATTTTCTGGCGTGTTTTATGATCAAAATATCATTATCCGAAATGGTAGTTAAATTAGAAGCCCAAGATAATGCTTGGTCCAAAAGCTTTTCCGAAATGGATGGGTAAAAATCAACGATGTCAAACGATATAAAACTATGTCTTTCTTTGTCTTTTATATTTCCAAACCATTCAATTACTTGTTTTGTATTTCTCCACTGGTTCAAATTCAGTTTTTGTCTCAAATTGGAGTTAATTTCATCTAAAATAATTTTGCTCAATTTTCCTGATTCGCTTTTAGCGGGATTAATTAGCCTACATTTTGGATTGTTCTCGAAATTTTCTTTGTGGTCTTTTAAAGATATAAATGCTTCACGTTTTTTCATTTTTCCAATTCTGTCGCCGATTCCTAAATTGTTCGAAATATCTTTTAATTCAGAGTCAATTTCGTCTATAGTGTCCTCGGATCCATGTTTATATGTTTTTGTAATGTTGTCATGTAAGAGCTTGTTGTATGTGTCGAGCGAGGCTTCATAAATATTTCTAGTTTTGTCTGCAAAAATGAAAATGTTGGGAGATGAATTAATTTTCTTCCAATCGTTAGCCAAAGATTTCTGAAAATGGTTTTTTCCTGATCGAAATTGTATATTTTCGATGAGTTTTATAAGATCGGTTTCGAAAGGTTTCATTTCCGGAATCGAAGGAGGTGTTTTGTTGGACGCAAGGCCGAAATGGTTGTTTTGGTTCTTGTTGATACTGTTTTTATTAAAGAAATGAGCTTTCCATCTCATACGTTTTATTACACTTTCCACTTTTTCAATCAAATTCTTCAAATAAGCGTCCTGCGATGGTATAGGAATATTCTTTAATGAATAGTCAAATCGAAATTGTCGCATTATGAAGTTAGTAAGGAATGAGAAACGTAAACTAGAGTGCACAACCGATATACGGGTGCGAATGTACGAGTAGGTTTGTGTATACGAAACGCAAAGAGTGCTCAATATCATAAAGATAGAGCAAATGTAGAATTTCGCTTACCTCAAAATTCCGCAACAGTCTGTTTCATCAGTAAAGAATCATCAGGCGGTATGACAAGTTTCGAAAATAGGACTGCTTATATGTGTTTTGGCCGGAATGTGGGTGTGTGTGGGTGAAACAAAGCATGCATTCATCTATTGTTTACGTTGTTTACGCGGAAATGCCTAATCGAATTGTGGGAGTGTATTGTTTGCGTTGTTTACGCGAAATTTCTTCCTATGTCTGCACGTAGATATAATTTCCATTCTTTTATTGAGTAAACGGTTTTGGTTTTCTTTCAAAATACAAAATTTTTCAAAAAACCACAAAGAAAATTTCGAGAACAATCCAAAATGTAGGCTAATTAATCCCGCTAAAAGCGAATCAGGAAAATTGAGCAAAATTATTTTAGATGAAATTAACTCCAATTTGAGACAAAAACTGAATTTGAACCAGTGGAGAAATACAAAACAAGTAAATATACAAAACAAGGAACAATTGTTTTCGACGTACTATTTAAAACATGCGTATAAAGCAACGGTTTTCAACTTGGGGGACATGTCCCCGAGAGGGGACATTTGGCAAATTCCTAGGGGACACAAACTGGTCTAGGACTGAGAAAACAATAGTTGAATACAATAGTTGAATACAATAGTTTGTACTATAAACATGTTTGCTTGACTTTCTATCTATTATTTAAAATTTAAATCATTTACTATTTTACTAACTATTTCGAAATTCGTGTTTTTGATAGACTTCAGCGGGCAATTTCTGTTCAGGGGACGTGGTAATTCAATCATGTGAAATCGGGGACACATGCATGAGAAAACGAGTTGAAAACCGTTGGTATAAAGGAATATTTCATCATATTTAAAATTAGAGTGCGCAGCACGAGAATTTCAAATATGACAAAACACGACTACTGTACAATGTTTTAAATGGCTTAAAACACGAATACAGTACTCAATAGAGTGACTGCCACGAGCATTGTTAATATGTATTGTCTGCAGAATACAGCAGAGCTTACATTTCCAAAGTAATAGATGTGTAATTTACTTAGTTTTACGTTTGCTGTGTTAATAATGTGCACATTGAACAGTACTAGAACTAACGTATTTTGATTCCAGTTAAACCATTGGATATTTAGCAGTTCTTCTCAGAATTTCATATATGCATGTATTTGATTGATATCCAGTTTCTCAGTCATCTTATGTGGACCTCGTACATATTGTCCATACAGTTCAAATATATAAAACTACATGTGCCTTTATATAAAATCTCATGTTTGTTAACATTTTCATTGTGTTAATGAATAGTACAGTATTTCCGTTGGGATGGCTATTAAGTAGAGCATATTTTATCCACTGATCTAAAAGTAGACTGGATCGGTTTTTACTGTTTGCTCTCTCATTTTCAGAGACGTTCCTCAGTTCAGGTGGCATTTTTGGGACACCCTGTATATAAATCATTTTCAAAGTTTCTTTTTTATCTGTTATATATGCTACGCTTCCATGATTAACACGCATGCATGTGAAGAATTGTTATGCGACACGTATATGTTTGATCGATCCCATGGGCAGTTCTCGCTTTCAGCTGACGATATAAATAAAACCATATTTATATCGTAATTGATGATTCCCTTTATTACGTTTTCGTAGCGCTTTGCATTGTGGTTATGGTGGTATCACTGATAAAGATAGCGGCCTCGAATGAAAATATTGAATGTTTTCGCGAATATTTTGCTGTTGGATATCGTGCACCTGACCCTAGCTTTTTTTAAAAGTTCTTACACGGGTCAGGACAAAAAATAAGCCATCTTGAATATCAATGATACCACTATAACCACAATGCAAAGCGCTACGAAAACGTAATAAGGGGAATCATCAATTGCAAAGATACGATCGAATATTAAGAAATAAGATATATTTTATTACTATATAAATCGCGTGTCATGCATACAATTCACAATCGTAATATACATGAGCATGCAGGTACTAGAGAATCTGCTGGGCTAACATTTTGAAAAAAAAGAAATATAAGAAATTTTACTATATATTTTACTTATATTTATCAACTACCTTGTCGCTTTGTGATAAAGCCAAGCTCAGCCAGGCTGAGAAAATCAGGATTTTCAACAGAATCTTCACAGACATCATGTTGTAAATTTCGTCTCCAAGCAAGTTCTGTTTCTTCCTTCAGCTCCTCGAGACGTAATGAATGCATGCACCTATTGTGTTCAGTTTTAGTGTGCACGCCTCTTGAGAACTTGTCAAAAAAAGCAATTTTGGTCAAAACCAAGCACAAGGGCGGCATGTAGTAAAACACTGACTACCGGAACACCACCGGAACACCGCCATTTTGTTTGGGGTTAGGGTTGGGGGTTAGGGTTAGGGTTGGAGGTTAGGGTTGGGGGTTAGGGTTAGGTGGTGTTCCAGTGTTCCTGTAGTCAGTGTTTTACTACATGCCCACAAGGGCGGCAATAGATCTCTTTGAATGGGTGTAAGTGAATTTTGCCGAGTTATCAAGGCAAGTTTTGCGCCGAGTCACAAATTTTTCCGTTTAACCACTGTTTTTCGCTCCATTTTCCCCTAATTTAGTTTTCGTAAATTCTTCACATTTTAGCTATCATTCTTAATTTTTAATCGGATCCGCTCGACTATTTTCTTTTTTCCTTCCTATCCGAATCCATGTTTTTCCGACTGGGATTCAATATTTTGCCTACTACCTGATGACTGGGGGGAGGTGTTCCACCACCGGCCCTGACAAACATCATTTAATTGCAGACTACAGTATGTTATCTCATTTGCATGAGTGTTCACTGATTATTGATTTCCTTGCATGCTTCAGCAAAAAATAAGAGTTAATATTTGTAATTTCATTATTATATTACTTCATGAAATGCTAGCTATGTACCGTCGTTTTTGATTTACTGACATTGTTTCCTACAGTATTTCATGACCAAGTACGAAAAATCGTTAATCAATTTTTGCGATATAATAAATATATCTTGGGTTTATCAAGCGCCAGTCAAACGAGGATGAGAGTTGCAACTCGTTTGACTGCCAAGTCTCATCATCTCTCATCAAATGGTTGAAATTTTGATGAGAGTTAATGTGAGCTTTGGCTTAATTGCTTGACTGGTAATCTCTGGTCATCTTTCATGCGACTCTTGTTCTTGCGGTTTGACCAGGGCACGAGAGTTGAGGAAACTCTCATGCAAACTCTCGCTTGTGAACCCCAGTCATCATCTCTTATTCTCCTTCGACCGGGTTCTAATTTCGAAATCATTTTTTTTGTGTAGTTTGATAATGATGAATTTCAAATTAATTAATCCTCCAAGTCAGCCTCTTAAAGAAGAAAAATTATTCATACAGGTAAATACACTTGAGATGTCAAATTTCATTGATAATTCGACATTATCCACACAACATACAATCCTATATGGCCAAGTTCTGGAAGTTTTATAAGGTCGTGCAAGATAACGTAACTTGATTCATTATTGCGGATTTATTTTGGCAATTCGAAAAAGATCATTCTAACTAGTCGACTCTGCTACAGAATAACCAGGAAGATTTTCCCTGGTCCACTTCCAAAGATACACGTTTTTCAGCGTGCTCCCAAGCTGGGTCATTGTTATTCAGCTACATTTGTGACGTGACATGCACGTTAATGTCCATGCAAGTAAATTGATAAATCGAGGTATATAGTCTACATGTGTTTCTTTGTTGGGAAGAGGGATTACTCGAGTGGGTGCTTTGAACCCGCAACCTTCGAAACCCTAACTCTTCTGTATATATCAACATTGTATCGATTGACTTACAACACCATATATACAGGGTGTATAAAAAAAACTGAACAGATATGAATTTGCTCTCAATATCGCAAAACAGCTTTTTGGTATCCAGTTTTTGATGTATACAGCTATTTCAATTAAGGTTGTCCACGAGCAAAGCGGAAAAGTCGAATACGAGCGCGAAAGGCTGCTGGGAACCGCATTGAAAATTCATTAATTTGTTAGCGATTCCCAGCAGCCTTTCGCCCTCCGCTTTGCTGGTGGACAACCTTAATTGAAATAGCTGTATAGCTTCTTTAGGTACTTATAATGTAGAATAATGAAAAATATTTCTCGAACTCAAAATTTTGTGAACCAGGGGGGGGGGTGCGTCTTTTCCAACAAACAAAAAATGGCTTGCGCACGAAATTTAGAAGCTTTACTGAATCATATTGTGAGTTAATAGATGGAAAATGTGTTGGATTTTTAATTACTGTACAAAATTTCAGACAATTTTCTGTAGTTTAAGCCCTTTAACTATTCACGCAAACTTACATTTTTTCTAAAAAATCAGCTATTTGCATGCTTAATTAATGCCTTTGCCTAATTTGCATATGTGAGCAATATGCAAAGTGTGTAAATGTGTTGTATCCATAGATATCTTATATACACACTAGATAGTGAATCTAATTATTCTGCAATTCAAAAATTGAAGCCGTGATTGCAGACTCAGGATATTCCTGTGAAATGAGAAGACTCGTATGTTTTCTATTTCTTAAACAGGGAACTTAAACATTCAGTTAAACCTATTCCAAATACATTTTCAAACTATTCAATTGATGAAAGGTATTGTTGTTTTTTAAACGTTTATTAGCGAGTGGGAAACTCCAACATGGCCGCCATCTATTCAAATGGAGGTAACCGCTGGAATATTCTTGGCTCAATTTTACTAAAAGAGATGCGCTATCTAGTGTATATAAGATATCTATGGTTGTGTCAGACGAGATACACATGTATCACTGAATAGTTTTAGCAACGAGAAAGATGTATTTCCTTATTGGTCTACACATAAAAAAGGTTGGCATTTTCTAAAACCCCGAATAAAAGAACGACACAAAACAATATTCCAATTATCCTTTCTATTCTTTTAAATTTAGACTCTAGTGCAACATTTTTGTAAAACTCTATACTTCCACTTTAAACTGACTGACAAACAAACTTTTATTAAAGTTTATATAAAGTTTAATTTTTTATCTATAAGAAGCCCTCGCTCCATATTGATTATTAAGATATAGTACTAACTTTGAATATATCGCAGGTGCAGGTAGTGAATAGACAGGGACCTGCACTTACAGGGTGCACATATTGCTAGCAATAATTATGACCTATAAATTCTACTTTTGTGTTAAACTATTTTTGATTGTATACTTTTACCAAAGACGCGTTCTATATTACTTATTGTATGTTTTGCCAAGTGATAACGTTTCAGTTTATGTATTATCCTTCAAAATCCGCTCTTCTATTCTAACCCCAACATCGCAATTTTCCCAGTGTGTGGTACCCTTTCTCGTTAAAACTAGGGTCGGTATCGCCAAATCTCAGCTCAGTAACAGGCAGTGTGTTCTTGTCTGTCAGATATCCACTGTCTTCACGCCATGCATTGTCATTCTTGTCACAATTACATTTCCATCCACCTGCACAGCTGTTGGTCATTCCACATGCACATTTTTCACTGTTGACTGCCGCTCCACCCCAGTACTTCATCTGTGAACCTTGACGTGATACTCACCAACCAAAATATGTACCTGCAGAACTGAACCTAAATACGCTACCATAACATTCATATTTTATAAACTGCTCGCATCTTTTGGACTGCTTCATAATGGCAACAATTTGTTCCAGGGAAATATCATATTCAATCTTTCGTCTGTAAGAACCTGCAGGATCATATCCCTCCACAAGTGTTCTTGATCCGCTGTCATGTCCAATCACCGTCACACCAACACCATTCTTTGACGTCATATCACAGTATACTTGAACCAATGACGATGAACCGAGTCCTTGGGGATTGCTGTAATACATTCCACTGCGTGTTGAAGGATGTTTTATTAACAAAGCTGAACAAGACGCTGGTGAATGTAGCCTGTCAATAAGCTTCAAAATATCTGTAAAACATAATAATTTTTTGAAAGCTGTTTAACTCAAAAATAATTCCTGAGATGCGCACGCCTAATACTGTTCTGGGTATGTAAGGGTAGATGTGGATATCAATAGAGACATCCCGAATTTGCTTGAGTGCACCTGAAACAATAGCTTGAAATCACGAGGCGGGTAATGTAATCCATTGTAAATAAACCTGCAGTTTTCATTGCCAGCCAGAAAATTCGGGAAGTCTCTTTGTGAAGTTAATTTACTATATGTTTATATATAGAAGCAAAAACACAAGAATAACTTGCGAGCCGGAGACATAAAACAGGATATATAGCAACAAACATAAAACGGTTTTCTATACACATTCAGTAAAATCGCGATTTGAAACTGAAACAACAAGCTCACATTAGGCTATTAATAACACTGTTTAATGCCCGCATTTCTCAATTGCTTATCGTTGCTCATCTACATTTACTAGCTAGGAATTTGGAAGTTAGCTACGTTTGGGTGTTAAGGCCCATTTACACTTGCAATTATTTCTGCAATAGACAATTCCCATTATAGACTAATTTGAAAACTAGGCAAGGAGATGCAAATAAATCACCACAGCTAGAAAGAGCATACTAAAACTAGTAAATTTGCAAAGTTTGGTTGTATAATGCGGAAAATATAGCCTTGCAAAGTTTGCAAATTTTGTATACTTTTGTATTGCGTGCGAAAATTGCTACCATTTTCGGCCCAAATGTTGGTAGGAATGTGGTAGGAATTTCGCACGCAATACAAAAGTATACAAAAATTGCGAACTTTGCAAGACTATATTTTCCGCATTTTACAACATTTCGCAACCAAACTTTGCAATTTTACTAATTTTAGTATGCTCTTTCTTGCTGTAGTGATTTATTTGCATCTCCTTGTCTAGTTTTAGAATTAATCTATAATGGGAATTGTCTACTTCTAGTAGTAGTATAGGAACTGAGGGTTCTAGACCACTTTTTCGGCCCGCGATCACACCCAACTTCCGGTCAGCGGTTTCCATATTTTCCCCCACAATCGCAGGCTCATATTTTTCTAGACCATTTTCCCGCCTATTATTTCATCTATTTTTCTAGACCATTTTATCTATTATTTTTTCTAGACCATTTTTCCTATTATTTTATCTATTATTTTTCTAGACCATTTTTACATTATTTGATATCTGATTTTTCCTCAAGCATTTTTAGGTGACCGTAATTTTCTGATTTTGGAATAAATTCTAAATCATCCTTCTTATTCTGCGTGCTTACTCCAATGTTGATATTATTGGATACGGAAAAATTTATATCACCAGTCTTCCCATTCTTAGAACTCTTACGACAACCACAAATCTTACCCAAGCAGGAGAAGCATGACCTCCACCTTGACATCTTATCTTATGATAAACCACATGTTAGCTACCTGAACCTGAATATCGAAGTGACCAGCAGAATGACATATCCATACTCATACCAGTGGGCATTGAGTGTTCAGGTTTAACTATAATACACCAAGCCAGAGTGTTATCTACCAACTCAGCCTGGTTTCCTAAATAGAACATACTATTACCCTTGAAAACGTAGCAAGCTGTACTTCCACCAGTAGTTGTGAAAATTCCATTGAACCAAGTGTAGGACAACCTTCTTAGGTCAATTGTATTAAGAACAATTTCCTTCTTAACCTGTGTAAATTTTCCATTAGATTGCTTTTCCCAAACGGTAGCCCATAGTATGAGTCCTATAGGTATATTCAGAACAGTTGAGAAAATTGGGGCGTCTGATTTAATATTTATTGATTCAAGATTGAGGTCTGTCATATTATTAATAGGATCTGTTCTCCATGAAGGTGGAATCTGATCTTGACAGAAAGCGTAGTACCTTGTTGCTGCAACTGCAACACCACGATAACCCCAAATCCATTCTGCATGTATATGTCTCCGTATTCTTACATATCTTAAGTCAGCCGTTGCTTGAGTAAGGCCAGTTGCAGGTTTTAGGAAATTCTTTTCTACCCATTGTTTGTTAACAGCATCCTTATCATTTACAGGATCCTTTAGATCGAGAATTCCACTTGAATCTCCCATATCCAAATCACCTTTTACCAATCCACCTCTACTACTCATGAACTCATCAGTTGCCCATTTCTTATTAACAGCGGAACCGTCAGTTGTAGGATTTCCAACCCTTGTTAACTCATAACTGTTAACATCTAGGTTACTAGCTAAAGTGCCACCATCACGTTTAAGAAACTGTGAGCACCATGAAGTCATAGATCCATAAGAAACAGCACTAGAACCTCCTGTTGACCCACTATTTAGTCCTGTAATAGTATTACCACCCATGTCAATATTACCGCTCATAATAAAGCCACTACTACTTACAGAACTCCCACTGACATGATCCGTGACCCATTTCTTTGACACAGCAGAATTATCAGTTGTAGGAGCTCCAACATTTATTATTTCATTTCCACCCATTTTAAGGTCACCAGTCATTGCCCGAGAACCGCTAAGTTTTAGTAAGTTATTTGTGTACGTTTTAAGATACTGCAACCTTACAAGACTGTTTGAGTTTCCAGGGTCGGAGTTACAGTTAGGTGCATTGCTGAAATTAATAGTGCCACCAACATTTAGGGACCCTGTTCCATCTAACCGCAGAAATGTTCCTTCATTTAAATTAAACCATGACTTTGTAACAACAGCCCGGTCAGTAGTAGGATCACCAGCATTCTTAATTTCATGTCCACCCATATCAATATTACCTGTCATAGTAAAGCCACTACTACTTACAGAACTCCCACTGACATGATCAGTGACCCATTTCTTGGAAACAGCAGAATTATCAGTTGTAGGAGCACCTAGTTTTATTATCTCATTGTTTCCCATATCAAGGTCATCAGACAGAGTAAGTCCACTGTAAGTCTCACGTTTTCTTCTACCACCGCTAATCTTATCTTCCACCCATTTTTTATTAACAGCAGATTTATCGGCACTAGGAGCCTCAATATTTTTAATTTCATTACCTCCCATATGAAGATCACCAGTCATTACATTTGAACCGTCCAGTTTTAGTGCAGTGAAGGTGGTATGATTTATTACCCAGCTACGCGTTGCTGCATCAGCTCCACCCGTAGGATTCCGTAGGTTAGTAATTTTGTTTGCTCCCATATCAATTTCCCCACGCATTCCCAATCCACTGATAACCCAGCCAGCAGTCGCGGCAGAGCTTGTATTTACAGGGTTTCCGACATTGGTTATCTCATTACCTCCCATACTAATTTTACCTGACATAGTACCACCACTCCGTTTAAGATATGATTCAGGGTTTCCACTAACATGGTTAGTTACCCATTTTTTTGAGACAGCAGACTGATCCTCAGAGGGATCCTTAAGACTCTTAATCTCATGGTCCTTCATATCGATATCCCCAGCAATATCAAGTCCTGATACAGGTCTATTTAACATTCCAACTACCCAGTCTTTATTAACAGCAGACTTTCCAGTTGTAGGATCTCCCAGAGCTTTTACTTCATTGGTAGACATATTAAGATCACTTGTAAGAACAAGTCCAGGTAAACTAGCACGGCTGCCCTCAACCCAACTCTTACTGGCAGCATCACCTGGATTAGTAGGACTATCAAGATTAGTTATCTTATTACCTCCCATGTTAATATCCCCAGTCATAGTAAACCCTGCAGGTTGAATTGTAACAGCAGCCTGTTTAACTATCTCATCATCTACCCACTTCCTCGTGACCGCAGAAGTATCATCAGTCGGTGCACCCAGACCTTTCACCTCATTACCATCCATCTCAATGTCACCCTTCATGGTAAATCCATCCTTATCAAACACACTACCACTTGATGGGTCAACTTTATTTACTCCTTTATTGTATCCTCTATAGAGAGCCATTTTATAGAATACATAATGTTTACAGGGCAACTTTCATTAGAATGAATACAATTACAGCACCAATACCAACTCCAGCAGCAACGCTAACTCCTGAAGACCCATGAGCACTAGTTGTATCATGCTTTACGATGGGAACATCTTGAGTATCAGGAGTTGTAGAACCTTCCTTTGGCTTAGTGACCGTAGAGCCTCCTGGAACCCTTTTATGTCCATCAATAACATCAAGGTGGTGAACCGGTGTAGTGTCTTGGTGCTGTTTCTTTGAATGGCCGGTTTTCTTTTCCCCAACATAGTTTAGTTTGGTATTCACACCGAATTCCATTGTATTAGTTGCCGTGGTTAGAATGTTATTATAGCCAGGTATTGGGGTCAATAGAATGATAAAGCTCGATGGAATTAGAACTATTCCTGGGGATAAAGCAGTGTTTAGGATCACGTTTGTATCCCTCACAGCTTTCCTCATATTACTAATTGTAATTATTGTGTTGCTTTGTAAAATAGTAGCATTTACAACAGATCTAAAGTTACGTTGCGTTTGAAGAGCCTTTGGACCGTTTCCTTCTATTGACCACCTTGTGTTAGCTTGGGATCCCAATATAGCATACACATATGACTCAATACTTTCCTGGATGAGCTCAACGCCTAACTTAGTAAAGCCATCACTTTTTTCAGCTATGAACGAAAGGAAGTCGTTATCAGATAGAGGTCCCGCACTAGTTGTACAACCACTTCCATCAATAATATATTCCTGCTTTATAGGAATATGGTTCCTCACAATGTCAAGGTTAACATTAAGCTTATCAATAGCACTTTTACTAACCGTTAACTTTCTAGTTGTGTAGTAAAGATGGTATCTCATAATAGATGTTATTATCTTTGGGACGGAATCACTTTCACGAATGTGTTCTAAGGATACTCCACTAAGATAGCTAGCTATATAAGCACCAGACAGCATTCTAGTGTATGGTATAGTATTGAAG
>CACRXK020010989.1:0-16923 GCA_902702795.2 Paramuricea clavata | reverse complement strand
GCGTAAACCTCCTAAAAGGTTTACTGGATAGTAAAAACATTTTGAACTTAGGTAGATTGTTGTGTTATGTTACGGGTTTAACGTTTACAGTGCAGGGACACTTAAAGAGGTGGCAGTTGTTATATGTTGATTATATGAAGTACTGTATATAGACGCATGCGCAAGAGAGTCTCGATAAAGAGTAGAGAGGGCGAGGAGTTCTTTTTAGAAATAGTCGTTATTACACTTATTTGAAGATTAAAGGTTATTTTGACATTCAATCCTTACTCGGCTACACGAGAAATACATTACAGTCATGTAATGTAAAAACAGTAGACCTGTTCCAAATTGTAGCCTGCTCGTTGAAAGGCAAAGTTCAGGACGCCATAGTTTGGCAGCTTTGATCTTGTTGTTTATTTCAAATAAAGATTTGGAAGAAAAACTGCTATAATTTATAAAACAACTTACAGCCTTTTCTCCAGTTTTCTGGTGCAAAATAAGTAGTGAAGACAAGTAGTTTAGAAATTTAAGGAATGAAAGCTAGGTAGACAGTAGACGAGCACGTTTTCTATGCACTTGTTCAAAAGCTGGTACGCTATGAAAACTTGTGATAGAAAACTTGCTCTTTTGTAACTGGCTTAAAAATGCCTACAAATTTCAATTTCATTAGTACAGTCTACATGTCAGTCTACATGTCAACACTAGATTTACTGTATGCAGGAGGTTTCCCCCAAATTTCTAAAGTTGTATCACTCTTATTTTTTGCAAACCTGTTTACGCTTTGTCAATACTCTTGCCCTTTCTAATGATAACAACAGCCATAGTGATACAATATGTTGCAGTTGACAAAACTGCTCAGCCTAAAAGAGGAAAATTTATATACTCATCAGTAAAAACAACAACAATTATTCGCCGAAGTGGAGGGCAATAATACCTTAATAACCCTTAGGGGATAACCCTTAGTAAAGGTATCGCCCTCGAAGTTATTTTGGTTCCAACAAACGGTTGGTTTCAGGCAATCTTGAAGAGAATGATGTTGTAATTCGGGCTTGTTCAAAATTTATCTCCGACTTAACTATACCGTGATGTTGAATATTAAACAAGAACATTTTGCAGAAAGGGCCTTCTTTTTGGTTTCAAGATAAGGCAAGTAGCAATTAAAGTGCACCAATAGTTTGTCCAATTAAAGATGAAAACATTTAAGGATTGAAGAGTTATACACCTTCAAATATACATGTAGATTTACCTTCACGCTTTTTAAGCCATTTCTAGGTGTCATCTTTAATCCTGAATGAAGGTATTTATGGATAGACATTGAAGGAGGTCCCCCAGCAGAAGACAGAAATCCAATAGCAATATGTAGTGATTTAAGAACATCACAAACATCGGTCAGCTGATTGAGTTCATTTAATATTTGCTCTTGGACTGGGCGAGTTAGTTCTTCCTAAAATGACAATAATGTACAGTACTTTCAAGAATAATGCTCTCCCCTGGTATCGCCAATACTTATGTTCACAATCGTATGTATTTTCCCCAGTTATGGAAGACCTCTGATTGGTTAGTGCTTAATTATGACAAACAGTTGTCGATAATACTATGGTTTTCCTTTCAAACGAAAAATTCTATCAGAAATGTTTCTTGGACATTACTCTACTGGCTTATACTATATGTCCATGGTTTCAGGCCATGATACTGCATGTGCAGACGTAACTCTACCTCAATGAGCTGAGAGTGAATGAAAATTGATGAAATGTTATAATTGTAGATAGAAGAACGCAATACGCCCTTCCAGAAAGTTTTTTTCAGTCTAGGCCATACTGCCTCATTTTCGGTATTGGATTTAGAATCTATTATCCTGCATGTTCTACAGTACATGACCCATTTACAAAATCATACAGTTACAACATATCATCTAAAAGACCTTTATATAGCAGGCCTTAAAATATCTTTTACAGGACCGTCTGACAAAATGTCCGATGACGTTGAGTTTGGGTCGGACATATGTCCGATGACCTTCAGTTCAGTTTTGACTTTTGACTGGGAAATAAGTCTGAATGACAGAGATGAATATCAGCAGAATGAACGGTAATTCTGAACGGTAAATGTTGTGAAGATATTAAATAATTTGTTTCTTTCATACTTATTTCCAAGCCAAAATTAACTTGCTTGCCAGAACAGCAGTATTAAAAAAGACTTCGACAACTTAAATTCGTCTTCCACTTCACCATTTCACTCGCCGCCCCACTTCACCATTTCGCTCGCCGTCCTCGATCTAAATCTGTCTATTGTGCTTCTGTTTTAACATAGTCGAGGGGACTATGTTAAAACATTTCCAGTTCACTTTTTATACAATATAGTACTCTGATTTACCATACAAGCCTCTAGTCCTGGGCTATAGGTACATTTTGATTTACGATGGACAAAGCTACAGTTAGGTCGGACACAAATACACTTAGGTCGGACAAACAATAAACCTCAGTTTCACTTAGGTCGGACAGAATGTCCGGTGGTTTCCTCTCTACGTCGGACAATTTCACGAATGGGTCGGACAATGTCCGTGACCGACCGATATTTTAAGGCCTGATATAGTTAGGTCATCGGTAACAAGATAAAGGGCTCCGATATCTCAATCACGAAAACGAGGCCAACAGCCAAAACTTAGTATGGCTATGGAGCTATATGAACATTTGTAAACTTGAAAATACGACAACGCAGAACAAGATAGAACAAGACGAAAACAAACGATGAAAGAAGAAAATAGAGAAATTACCATAAAAGTATTATAAAAACATTCAATGTAACTTTATAAATTGTAACGATTCCGTTTCCCGAGAAAAAATAAAACATTTTATAACACTTTTGTGAAAACAGCCTTCTATCTTATTCTTGTTGGTGAAGTAAACATGGACTAACACGGTTGAAGGGATAATAGTACTAAAACATATGCATTATGCACATTGCCCAAACAACTAACTTAACTGTTTCAGAACAATCTTCAGAGATATGGAAAAACTAGTTTCACATTTATTCTGACACTGCACAGCAACGAAAATTTGTTCTAGAAACCCTAAGATACGAGTTCATGCAAATACAGCGAATTCTTTTTTTCGAATTTTTCTTAACTATACTTTAATTGACTTGCTTAACACTATTTTTGTCTTTGCGTAAATGGAAATAAATACACAAAAGTGCACGTGGTTTAAATATGCTATTGTTCAGCTACAATGTTTTTATAAAATATACAACAATTTCAATCTACCTGACGAATCTTCCGTTTTAAGGCTTCAAATACTTCTCCATCACAAATATCCTTACTAAACACAAACAATTCAACCTAAGAAAAGCATAGAGAAAAACTTGTTACTTAAGATGCTGGTTCTTAATTGCCGTCTTTAAATTCTTTTGATTTTTTTAATTAACTATTGGTGGGAAGCTGAATCTACAAGTGTTAAATTAATGTATAAACATACACGATTTATTATTTATTCTTGTTCAAACTTATTTTTAATAAATCTTATACACTCTGCTTCTAAATTCCAAACTCTATGTTCACTTGTACTGTTGGTATTTACCAAAGACGTTAGTCTGGGTCTTCCTCTAATGAATCTGTTCACCAGCTGCCTTTCCAAACACTTCCAGTTAAATTCTACTGTAGTTTCCTCACCAACTTTAAGAGAATAATCACAGTGTGCGAGGATCATTGGTAAGAAATCCTTTTCTGGATCATATGCCACAAGATGAGCCTTAGTTACGTTCGCCAGAGGTATTTCTGGCGGACTAAAAAATAAAATAGAAATTTAAATGCACATGATGCTACAACGTTTAATTGGGCGCTGTAATCTTCTTACAGTTATTCTTGCCTATGTAAAAATTACCCACTAACAAACTTATAATATATTAAAAATATTAAAATATTAAACTATAAAATATTAAAAATAAGGAAAATGCATGTTTAATTTTATTCTGAGCTTTCGGCCCGTGTACTCCGGTCGTCTTCAGAGAAAGAAAAACCAACTTAAAAGCTAATGAATAAAATTAAATACATGGTATAATAACAAATTCGTCCTTATTTTTAATATGAAGGCAATGCAAAGCTTAAAAAAACATTTATAAAATATTATTAATTGAATTTCACAAAAGGTGTAGAGCTAGAAACCAACTTGAAGCTTTTGTGTGCTATTTATTCATGTATTATTCAGGTCTCTCTATATAGTTATGTTCGTTATAGGTTAGTAATCTTAATTATATATGTACTTCAAAAACTAATTAATAATGCATGAAGAAAACACAAAGAAAAGTCGTAAGCGTTTCGTATCTTTATGTTAAATCTGTCTGTACCAGTGTAGGTAGTACCAATGTAAAAATGCTGTGCTGAGTGGTTATATTACTACCTTAAAAAATAATAAAAAATAATAATAATATAATAATAATAGTTATTAGTTCAGTTTCTGCTTATTTTTTAAGGTAGTAATATAACCACTTAGCACAGCGTATCTTTATATGTATGCGATAAAGATTTCCCTTGATTTACATAAACTTTAACTTTAACAACGTTACTCAATAAATTTATATACCAAATGTTTTTTGAATATGCCTCTTTTACGAGATATTTGCTGGGCAATAATATTTTCAACTTTAACTTTGATTTTCTCGACTTTTGTTTAAAAGTACTTCGCCAATGAACTTACTAGATCGATCGTTTTTGAAGCAATGTAAAACATTCTCGGCTTCGCCTCGTATCTTTATATCTGATAAAACAATGCTGTTCATGTTTTAAATATACTTAAGAAATAAAAGACATTTTTCGTTTTTGCATCCAGTTCAGAGAAACGAGAAATTGATGAGTGGGAAAACAAGATCGAACAGCGAGTGCTTCTATGCAATTTCGAATTCTCCCAAACTTCCGCAAATGTTCCTACAGCTGGATGGTAACACGAAAAATGGTTTATATTAATACAACATGCAAGCAGCAATAAAAAAGGTAATATTCTTTTATTTACAAGTCAATCAAGATGGCAATTGCAAAAATCAAATATAGCTGTAGTGGTGTATCTTACACCAATCTATGTACTATTAAGTCTATCCTAAATCTAATCCTAATAAGATAAAATCCATCTATTCTATTATACATACCCACTTTCATCCTTTAGTAAGCTCTTACAACGACCAATAAAATCATTATGTAAGGTCACAAGAAAATTGTTCAAAGCCAAAGCGCATCTTCCCTGGCCAGACTTAGCAGGCAAAAACATGGAAACTGGTGTTGAATTTGTCACTTCAATGCGGCACATTTCCTGCGAAATTGAATAAGGGCCTAAAAAAATTTAAAAGCATAAATTAGTTGTTGTACTACCACAACAATGTGAAATTATATATAGAAGGAAACAGAGGCGAACATGGTTTTAATTGGGTAATGAGTCAATTCTGTTAAATACAAGCAAGTGTAGAAGGCTAGCTCGTTTATAATGGATTTTCATTGGACAAAATGTGTGTGTTCCAAAAACCAGAATGATTTGGTAGAATCAATGTTAACGGCCAATATTACAGGGTCATTCGGAACTTGCAAAAATTAATGTAAAAAATGTTGACAACTATATTTTTATCAGATAAAGGTTTTGCCAATTAAAAGTAATGATGGGATTTTAATAAAGACAACGTAAAGCTTTTCATGCCGACCCCTTCAGTCAATAATGGTTGTTAATAGTGTTAAGACAAGACCCTATAAAACACACAATGCGAATCTATTTAACAACTTAAAAGTCTTATTAGTAATGTTTCAAAAGAAGAATATTATTGAGGGAGTTTTTATATATTAAAGCAACTAAACTATGAATTAATAATGAGTTTTGGAAGATAAAGAGAAAACAATACTTGCCATCTTGCGTAAGGGACGACCGGACGATTTTCCAAGCCATTCTAAAACTGTTGACCAAAGCACTGAATTGTTCTTTTATTTGAGGAGCTAACGAAAAATTTAAAAATAATGGAAACTTGGTAGAAATTCCAATTATAGATACTCAGTTATAGAGATATGTGACGAAACCGCTTACGGCGTCAGAGTAACATGCAACAGGCGATACAGTAAACACAAAAATGGCGGCTGACAAAGCAAAAGGGGACGTACTGATAGTAGTATGGTACCATCGTACAATCACGTTCTCCACGTGATTTGAGCAATATAAGGAAATTTGGGTCTTGAATCGCAGCGACAAACCAAGCTGGTATAAAAATTATTCGAGGGTCGATACTGCTATCACAGCTGTATCTGTGTAAAACACAAATGACGAGCAAAGTTGCATATTTCAATAAGTCTTAAATCCTCCAGTTTCAGCTTTGTACACGTGATGATTCAACTGCAATTATATTTCCAATGAAGAACGCATGTTTTGTGTAGTGGACATTACTCGAACTGGTTGGCTTACATCACACTAAAGCTAATGTAAAATTACCTCTTTTCAGGAATTTTCCCAGAGTAAATTCCTCTGCTTCATTTCGATCCAAACGACGATGAAATTCCTCGAAAAGCAGACGCTGTAGTTTTATAATATCTGGAAAGTGTTGCAACGCACGGAGTTGGTGCTCCTATAGGAGTATATAAAACAAAATTTAAATAATTGCAATTGGTTGAAACAATAGTAAAAATTGACAGGGAATTTAATTTTTCTACTCGAATTTATTGTGGTCAAAATTCATATTTACGTTTCATAAGTTGTTATCACAACAAGATTGATGAGACCAACAGACTCGCAACAAGTTGTTCCAACAAGTGCGATATCGCCTGCACGTTAGAAGTCGTCAACAAATTGATGACAACAATCTCGTAGCAACGTGTTACAAACAGTCTGTATTAGCCTTGTTGGAACAACTTGTAAGCATGTTTGTTACTGTCATCAACCTTGCAACAAGGTGTAACACTTGTTCCAAACTTGTCACATCAACTGGGAACAAGTGCGAATACGTCCTGATATCGACTTAACAACAACCTGCATGCGGTTTTACGTGTGTTGCATGGATAGTTTGATACGCAAAAATTAAGAATTTCATCAAAAGACGCAGTTTATTAGTGCAATTGAAGCCCACCCTTTCACATATTTCACTTCACACATCATTTCACATGTGAAATTCTGTTTGGAATTAGAACAGTTCGCATGTGAAAACCCGCATTTATTTTGTGAATATGAAATTTGAGTTTCGCATATTCTTTCACATACAGTATGAAAGTATTTCACGTGCGAAATTACTATTTGGTGAATTGGAACAGTTAACATGCGAAGGTAATTATCCCTCATATTCTTTCTGAGTATGATCTTATTTTTGTCTGCACACCTTTTTCAGGAATTCCGCCAGAACTTCACATCTGTCTGCTTTATCGCGTCCTTGTGAATACTCTTGAAACTTGAACGATACATATTCTAACGTGATTTTTTTGCGGTATCGCCATAGTGCTGGACACATTGGATCGAGTTCGGTTATGGACTCATAGTTTGGGCCATCCACTTCATGTATCAATCTCATCAAACGATTATTGCCTGTAGATTGATATAAAGTTGTAGTTTTAAACGATGTTAATTGCAAAAGTCAAAAGTAGAAAACTTAAGTCGTATGCCAATTTCATTTGCATCTATCAAATATGAAAAACCTAAATATACTCTATTTACATATATAGTAGTTTTGCATCAAATTGTACAATATGACTTGGTAAATTAAGGATTCTGCATGTTGTCCAAGAGGAAGATTTTAATCCTTAAGCATAAAGATGCATAGGTTGGTAATATACTTGGCATGCATGTTTGTGTCTCCCAGTCACACAATAATCCCCGAGCTGACGGCGCGAAGCGCCGTGCGAGGGTACTAATTTCCCCCCGGCTATTTACACCCGGGGAAACGAAAGCATTAGCGAAGTCTAAAGTCCATCAATCATCGCGGGCGCTGACCAACGAAGGACGATCTTGAGTGGGTGGTCATCCTCGACTGAATTGAAATTACCTAACAATTTTATTTTATTTGTATTAAACTTATCATGTTTTGTTAAGTAAAAACAGTTTATCGGCAAAATGTAGGTTTACTTGAATGAACATTTCAAAACATTTTACGAAGCGTTTCAAGTTAAATTTTACATTAAATCAAAGCTCACAAAATGCAAAATAATATACCTACAGTATGTATTTCGGAAATTTATTGTCGTATAGTTAAAAGTACGAATCTTTCAACTATTTTGCAGTTTTGTACAAAATATACGAAAATAAAAATTTAAGAATATCGTGTTGTCGTGGCAACACTTGAGCGCGAGCCTGTGTTCAGTGCTGGTCATTTCTGAACACTTCATGTTTAATGTATGGCAATATTGGCGAGGGGTTACTGCATGCACGTATTTCTAGTTCTACAAATAATGGGTAGTTTTGAAACTGTTCGCTCAACCGGTAGAAAATTAAAGAAATGTTTTGGCAGCGTTAAAATGCTACTGTTAATTCGCCCACCAAAGACATCCGAAGAATCAGCAAGGAAAGCATTGTGGAAAATAGGATTTGCAATTTAGCAACGGGAGTTCCGGAACGAATAAAAGTTTCTATAGCAAAGCGAACTGACACTGTTATTCATTATTTGCAAAGTATTCTCGTCATCATCATCATCATCATCATCATCATCATCATCATCATCATCATCATCATCATCATCATCATCATCATCATCATCATCATCATCATCATCATCATCATCATCATCATCATCAATCGCAGTGTAAGGTTTCGGACAACAAACTTAGAGACACCATTTTTTAACTCTTCCTATGTTTCTGTGCATGACTGTCGTTGCATGCGAGTGTGGATAAACTATCAGAATTAGATGCCACACGCCTTTTTTTGTTGAAAACAAATTTTAAAAATCTGTAAAAACATTGTTATACTTACCAAGTCTTTTATCTCGGACCATACGACGCAAATTGTCCTGGAGCAGGTGAGAAATAGCCTAGAACGTCAGAATATAACAACAATAGAAGCTGAAATCCAATTGAAGACTTTAAAGAAATCATGATTATTTGCAATTTTCCCTTTTTGCCATGTCTTTTGAAGGGCAATTTCTGCCCGTTATTCACATCTAAATAACGTTTTCCGTCTGATATATACTACTCTTAGAAAGAGGATTTTTTTCTGAGAATATGCTATGCTCATTTTCCATTTACAGGTTTTTAGAATATGCATATAAACTGCCGCCGCACTACAAACATATTATCATGCAAAATAGATGCTCGTTTTCGTGAGACCCCTGCTTATCTTGTAACTGCAAGTAACGTAGAGAGCTTAGGGTATTTTACATATATATTAAATTGCATAATTTCGTAGATATGCCTTTAGTAACAGGATAAATTTTCCAAATATCAGGATTTTGGCCTCTCGCCCGATAAAACTAAACGTTGAAGGTTTTTTTGTAGATAGAAATTTATAGTGTAAATTTGTGTAGGTAATCATGCGATGGCGAGTACAATTAGGGATTAATAGTACGAGTGATGTTTGGAAATTTTGCCAAAATTGGACGAGCCGCCGGGGCGAGTCCAATTTGGCAAATTTCCAAACATCACGAGTACCATTAATCCCTAATTGTACGAGCAACATCGCATGATTACTTGTTTATTACTAGGAGTACTGTCGCAAGCAAAATGCTGCCGATATGTACATGCAGGATGTACTACAACCAAAAAGTGTCTTTTAACCAAAAAGTGTCTTTTTCACTGTATGTATGATTTAATGTCTTACACATGTTCTACATCAATTACCTTCTACAATTGTATCCAGGGACGCCGGAACGATGTGAAGGGTGGCAGATTTTCGTGAAAGGGCACTTTTGAATTGATATGTACTAAGAGATGTTTGCAAAACATCGGGAGTTGAACTTCACCTAATCATGTTTTCTATTTATTGGATGATAGGGGTGTGAGGGGGTTCTCCGCCAGGCGATTATGCTATTCATGAAGCTCGATGACTGCAATTCTTGCGTTTTCTGAAGCAAATTAGTAAAAGAATTCCACTAACATTTCTGACAATTCGCTATTTTGCCAAGGCAATCCTTTAAATTGAAAGGACACCTTTGCCCCCCTTGCCCCTCCTGGTAAAGGGCAACGGGGGTGGCTGCCCTTCCTGCCCCCCCAGTTCCGGCGTCCCTGATTGTATCTTACATCTCATCTTATAAAAAGTGCACCATAAAGTATAAACTTGGTGATCACATGTGTGAGTTTGCCACTGCATACAGAACAATGTTTATATAAAAATACTATAAAGTGGGTTTTTGTTCCAATTATCGTTTTACGTGTAATGCCACCTTCATGGCTTCCCCTATCACAGACCAACCGAACAATCTGCCGATGGGTAGACAAAATGTTTTTGTTGACATTTCTGTTTAATATGCTTCAGATGACACCATTCATTGACATGATTAAGATTGTACTCAGTCAGAACTGAAAAAATATATAATAAGAAAGAAATTGTGAGCATTATCGTAGTGACACAGCCATATGTAGGCCACTAGAATTATTTCATATTATGCTAACAATGGACATATCTCAGATCTTATACAAAAGTCAGTTAAAATGTTAGTAATATTACATGTAATTGCTGGTAAGTCAATATATGTGCAGACAATAATCCACACTGGGTTGCTCTAGGAATCTTTAATATTAAACCTGATTTAGCAACATTCCACATTTGTTTAAAGCTATAAACATCTAGAAATGGAACACTATAAACTCATTGCCTTTGCACATAATGGCAGATCACTGATAGTTGGTGCCTCAATGGGCTCCACCACAATGGGCAGAGCAGTCTGTAGGGTCGGCTATAGGGTTTTGTGTATATAGGATCTAATGGTATTTAATTCGAGTATACTGTATATTTACTTTAAATGTTATGACTAATTTTGGGTATTAGGTCTGGTATACAACTTCTGATTGCTTTAGGTATTATGTAACATTTTGACCATAATAATAGGTATTTTGAATATAAATAGGTATCCATATTTATCAGCTATTTAGGATACCACAACAGCCCCCCCCCCTGGCTGACACCTAGTCTGATAGTTGGTGCCTCAATGGGCTCCATCGCAATGGGCAGATCGCTGATAGTTGGTGCCTCAATGGGCTAGACCACAGGCAGATCAATGGTTTTTGCCTCAATGGGCTCTAGATACCACAATGGACAGATCTATAGTTTTTGTCTCAATGGGCTCCACCACAATGGGCAGATCTATAGTTTTTGCTTCAATGGGCTCTACCACATTGGCACAATGGGCAGATCTATAGTTTTTGCCTTGAATGGGCTCTACCACAATGGGCAGATCAATGATATTTTTTGCCTCAATGGACTCTACTACAATGGATATAGAATGCTATTATTTTGTCCTACCACCATGGGCAGACTGTTTATAGTATCATTATTTTGTGTATCAAAAGGATTCACAGGTGTTGTAGTTGTTTTTGCATACACTACATGTGGTATATTACTTGTGTCGATCACAGAATCACATATCTTGTAAGAAACATGTTTGTATACAACTTGAAATACTGACAAGTTTAGGTAAATTATCGACAGATAAGAATTTGACAGCAGGTTCTACTTCTAAGATAATAAAGCCATCATTCAGAGCTTGCAAGTACATTTTGTCTCCTTGTAATAAGACATTATTTATAAACGTTGTTTTTGACCAATCGATGAGTGGTATATTTTGGGCAGTTTCTAAGACAACAAAGCCATTATCCAGAGCTTGCAAGTACATTTTGTCTCCTTGTATAAATAAGACGATTAAATGTCGTTTTTGACCAATCGATCTGTAGTATATTTTGGGCAGTTAAAAGTGCTGATAAACTCATAAAAGCACATTGTTTGCCTCTAGATTGAACACTAAAAATGTCATTGCCTGATGTATATAAGAAGAAAAAAATAGAGCCGAACTTACCTGAATGTTTCCGAATATTTTTGATCTCTTGCTGTCTTGTGAGTTGTGATCCGTATTTAAAAGCTTGAAAATCTTCATGTTTTGACCGCTCCCCTCATTTAACAAACGTTCCTGAAGCTTAATTATTCCCCCCGGATTACGACAAACATCTTTACAGACAGACAGACACAAGATCTCGATCTCGACAATACATAACTCGCGCGAAAGACTGGGTCGAGTGGACTCTGGAGAAACCACCGCATGTCAAGAATAGTGTGCTGCCTCGCTACGCTCGGCAGCAATTAGCATGACAAAATTGGATACGTACTTCTCAATGTCAGCATCATATTCTCTCGCCAAAGCCCAGTCCCGCCAGACTTTCAACCAAAATTTGGTGCTTTTGTTTGTATTTTCATTTAGTTCTTTTGTTAAAGCAAAATTTGGTGATTTTGTTCGTATTTTCATCTAGTTCCTCCACGGCAATTTCATTTCACGCTTGAGTTTAAAATACGTTTCCGCCATTTTGTTTGTTTTGGAAAAATCATTAATTGTACTGCAGTACAATTAACGAAATAATTGTACTCCTCTCAACCAGTGGCGTAGCTAGCGAAAGTTGACTAGTCCTGCTCTAACTCTAAGACCCACCCATTCTAGGGGCAAAATTGCATGATTAGCGGAAAATTTTTGATAATTTTTTTATATAAAAAATTTGCAACTTTTTGAAATCCATGCATTTTTTTATCATATTTCACTATATATTTTTCAACTTAACTGAAAATATATTGTAGCTAAATATAGTCAAGTCACGAAAGAGGAAAATATCATGTATGAATACGCGTCCGTAATATGATCTTTCACTTGATCAACACATCCAACCTCACATAATCAACAATTGCTATACTGTTGAACACGGCGTTTTATACACTATAACGCTACGACTAGCATTCGTTAAAAATTCACTACGTTTGTTAGTAATGTGTTATACTTTATATAATGAAGTGGTATCAACTACAGATCACTACGCCTGGCACTGAATGTAATTCAGTACGCTATGCCTATGGTATTAATATAGCGTTTAATATAGTCTATGCGGCCAAATATCTACATAAACAGTGTGAATTGGTACAGTATATCATTTTTAAAATTAAACTCCATATAAGTGCTCGTTTCAAATGCAGAAAGCAGATGAACTGGCAGTAAATATTACGTTCTTACTTTATATCAATACGACGTACAGGCTTCACAAATGAAGTTTGTATTTCCCATTATATTGTATTATAAAAATACACAATCATCAGTCGAGTCTGTTCACATGCATGCATTTCGTGAGCTAAAATATCTTAGCACAAGCCAGAAATTATATCAAAATTTATCACATAATTATCACTCAAATTGTCATCTACCAAACCCACCAACATAAATATCCCTAAAGCTAAGGTTTGAGTTACTCCTTTCCAGAAGGGTGTATTACTTTTCCTTTTCCCAAATGTCTCACAAAGCACGCTAATATACATACGAAACTTTCTCTGTACAAATTTAGGACTTAGTTTCCCTTAAGTAAAAACAGTCTTCCAGTGTCCTAGTACAATCTAAATTGTTGACCTCTTATAGTGCGTCTACAGCAAGTGGGACCACTTAGAGAACACTAACCGGTCGGGACATTAGCCAATCGGCATTAGGTCGAAAACAATTTTAACAAATAAACGAATGTCAAACGGTAAAAGAGATTTGAAAAGTAAACACTGCAGTTACTGGCTTCCTGAAGCGAACTCCTAATTTGATTGGTCGAGCTTTAGTTTGATTAGATTTCTATTTTTGTTTTGGAATCTGATTGGTTAGTGTTCTCTAAGTGGTCCAATTAACTTATTGTAGACGCACTGTAATACTTTGAAATTCTTATATGATTAGGAGATTTGCAAAGATTTCGATACAGCAGTATAAAAATTTTAAACAAGGAATTAACAAGCAGATTTTTTGCAGGCGAATTACGAAAAACGCCATAGTGCATATCTGATCTTGTGATGTAAAAACTTACGGAAAGAACAGGATTCAAATAAGTGGTCATAAATGCTTCTTCCCAGACTATTCTTGAATCTTTGGTGGTCAGGTTGCAATCAATATTTTGGTAACCTACAATAAAGTTCTTAGTTAACATCTTTTAAGTATATTTAGAGAACATGCATGCATATGACAATATGACACCTGACATTTCTCGCATACAATCATCACATCATAGTAAATTTTTCCTATAGTGACTTAATTAAGAAGTCATGATTATTCTGAAATACCTAATTAAAATGTAAGAATTTAATCGAAGCTAATAATTGAAGCTAGTATTTTTTATTTAAGGTTGTCAATTGTCGAAGTCAAAACTCAAAGCACGATGCGCAAAAGCACGATGGACGTTCACATATAGAAAGAAGGCATATATGCATACATAAGTTATGTTTTGCACAAAGTCCTTTGCAATTTTCAGGCTTACAGATCGAAGTTTTACGGTTGTGATTTTTGACTTTCGGGAGGCATGATTGAGTCCATGAGCGTGTTCGAGATGTAATAAAAAACTTAAAACATTTGTGTTTACTTAAAATTAAAAGAACAGAACAAGTGAAATATAATATCAGTCACAAACCAGCGCAATTATAGTTACAAACCTATGTGACTAAACGTACCTCCCTGTTGACCCAAGTTGTTTACAATACCAGCAAGCACTAAATGGATTATTTGCACCGCCTCATCATCATTGTTACCAGTACTTCGTGCTATACATCTTATATCATGTTGTATGTGTTCTTTTAAGAATTGGACAACATCCTCAACTGGTGGTTTTATAATAGCAGCAATACCCTGATTAAAACGTTGAAACATATTATTTACAGCATATTGCATGACTATATTATAATACTGTAGTTCGACTATACAAATCATATAAGGAAATACAACATGAATTAGTAGAATTACTATGAATCAGCTCACAAAAACACCATACCATCACAACTGATTTTTTTTTAAAACATTCATTCAAAAGATTCTGCTTTGTGGAAACATCACGTGCATCTACAAACTGATGTTTCCGTTTTGTGGAAACACCACGTAGGCTACATCTACAGACAATTGAAATAAATATAACTGGAACGCTACGTTCAGATTAACTGCCAAATTTTAGCCAAAATTTTAGCCAACTTGAAGCCAAATTTTACCTCCAAAAACGCATGTCTGGAGGTAAGATTACACGTGTGTATATCATCATTGACTGATTGAGCACTCTTCGCATGGGTGAAAAGACTGGGACTGGCCTTCAAGTTGACTTCATATTTCAGGTCGGAGGTATAATAGCATTCCACTTGTAATCATTTCAATGCTACAGACTGATGTTTCCGTTTTGTGGAAACATCACGCGTGCATCTACAAACTCGATAGTATACATAATCGCCATCAGTACAATTAGCTTTCTCACGAAGGCCAAATTCGCAAAAAATCTAAGCGATGTGAAAACATTTTTTTTTAATATTCAACAGCAAATTAACTTATGATTATATATACTTACAATTATATACAAATCCCTTATTCACTGCGCACAATCTCAGATTTGGAAGGTAGTACCCCAAAAATGGCGGCGTGAGAAAGGCTAATTAATACAAGCGCCGCAAGTAGTATCTTGATGACTTGATCCAGTATAAAATAATCTTGTGCACTACAAGCGCTTTTTAATTTAGCGCAATATTCACTGGAGAACAGTAAATGTTACGGTTATACATAATTCATGTTTCCAAGATTATATGTCTTTTCAAAAGACGTAGATCATAAAATTTAACTTCCCATATACTAGTAATAATATAAATGCTTAATAAGTTCAATTGACATATACCTGAATATCCTGATCTGTTCCCAACAACATGGCTACATGCGTTAGGCAACGTAAAACACCACAAGTCAACGGATTCAACTTTCGTTCGGAGGTTACGGTTTGTTGTTGAGTTTGAACAGGTCCAAGAATGTGACCAGTGCTACTTCGATCTTGCCTAATTGCAACACAAATTAAGAATAAACAAAAAACAAATACTGTATAACAATAGAATGTTTAAATATTCCAACTATATATGCTCAGATTTTAATTTATTCCGGGAGGGATTTGAACCTGCAGCCCTGGATTTATATATTTTGATTCTTTACCAGTCACAAAACCATGCAGAGCACATAGAACCTTATATACAGTAGTAACGATAGCTGACAGGAAATGTTCATCATATTCAAACAAGGTAAGAATTTTTTTTTTATCTATCTTCAACATTAATTTACTCTCCAACATGATTTATATATTTTGTGTGTGCTTCGTTTGACTAAATCAATCTGATTTGTTTATTTTATCACGTAATTTCTTTTGTGTTTAAAATAAAGGTGTGCAAATCCGATCCAAATCTGATCTGATCCGATCGGATTCGTTTGGATTTCGGAACAAAAATATTCATTTCGGATTGGATCGGATTGATAAAGTTGTTTCGTAGTCGAATCGGATCGGACTTGGATATTCGAAATAAAATGAATTAATTATCCACGACATTGAACATTGAACATTGAACATTTATTTAAACACGGTAAAATCTTCAGTGTAGAATAAGATACAAAAACTATTAATAAATTTCACACATCACTATATACACACTAATTTCCTAACTAAAATGCACTGTTTTCCAAGATTGCCGTGTGGGGATCCCATTATAATGTCAAGAATTGATTAATTTCATTTTTGAAATGCCTCAATGATTTGGACGTACGTGCAGTTTGAGGAAGCGCATTCTATAAACTTGCTCCACTGTAGCAGAAACTACGCTTCATAAAGTCCGTACGTGGTTTTGGTAAATTTAGCTTCATTTCTGCATTTCTTAAGTTATAATCTGTGCTGCGAAATGTAAACATGTTTTGTAAATACTCTGGCGTTAGCTTATTGATAGTTTTAAACATTAGTATAGACTTGTGCTTTTTCCTACGTAAGGAAAGATTGTCCCAATGCAGTTTCTCTAA
>CACRXK020010988.1:0-16924 GCA_902702795.2 Paramuricea clavata | reverse complement strand
GAAACTATCTTGCCAGATGCCAAGGCCAGCCAGCCACTCCGGAAGGGTTTCTTCTATCACATTGTCTGTATTTATCAGTTTAATAAACGTCTATATCTCGTATTGTGTGTATGTAATGTAATTATATATTCAGTAAACAATATATATTATGGTAATCTAAATAGGGCTGTATTATATTAATAAATTATAGTTCACATTCCTTTAAAAAAAAATCGTGCAATACAAGCATGGCTGAAAAAAAAAATCTTGCACAACGTTGTTGCAAAAAAAAATATCCTGCCCGAAAAAATTGCCACCCCTCCCCCCTCCCCCATTTTCTAATGGTCCGCCCCTAAAGCATTCCTGCTCGTGTTCTAAATAGTACTTAATTTTCTACCACTGGCATTTATTAGCGTTGCACATCCTCTTTAGCATTTCTTGAGCATTTCGATCATAAGTCGGACATGTTATACTTAAAAATCGAACAATTCTATTGAAAAATTGAGCAATTGATGGAAGAAATACGTAACATTTGGGAATATCGCATAATCTCGATGCAACGCCCAGCTGAAAAATAAGAACAAACGTCGACGTTTCCTGCCAAGGTTGTTAATCTACATCTGAACTTTTGCATGAAGGGCTTTCGTTCAGAACGCCAAAGTTTGTTCTTAATTTTCAGGTATAGGGCATAATACACAGAAACTTGCAAATTTTATTTTCCACTATTGCCACTGTCTAGATTAACGCGGCTTTTGGGAGAAGCAGGCTTTCACGTCGATACAGAGGATGTCAAGTGTCAGGTTTTAGGTAAGTTCATGCGCTGTTATTGACAGGGTTTACTTGGGATTATATTTCTTTGTTATGCCCAAAATAATTATATATCTATCTATAAGATATATCTCCAGGGGTCGGTTGTTCAAAGCTGCATGGGTTAGCTTAACCCTAGGATAACTTAAAATTCAATTGCAAAATAAACTTTCTGACAGCTTGTACACCCAATGAGTACAAAATTTTGTATACAGTAACAATACAATTTCCAGAACGTTGCTTTTTCGTACAGGGAAGGATCAATAGTTGTTACATACGTGGCTACATTTGATCCAGCTGCAACCAACGAAACTGCTTCAACTATCCAAGCGGCCATACAAGAAGCGCTTTTGGTGAACGGTGCTGGAACCTTCCTTGGGCAATATCAACTGCAAGGAACCAGGCAGACTGCCTTAACATATCAAGGTAAGTCAATCCTGTCATCTCGTGGGGGAGAACCGCTTGTCCTAAAAGCGTATGATATACTAAAAAGTGTGTAAAAAAACATGGCGCTAGCAAAGTTTCCCCTATTTCAAATCGTTTTATACCCCGATAATAAACCGCTTTCGAGTTTTTTACATTTCTTCTCAAATGGAATTGTAGTTCAAAGCGAAAAATGAGCTTATTTATGCATGGGCGTTTATTACCATAGTTTCAAGACAGCGATATCGTGCAGGTTTCCCTCCTGTTTTGCTTATGAATTTCTGATTAGTCTGAGATGCATATTATGAAACAGCACGCTGAGGTAAGCGATTGCCTTAAGAGTAGTAGCAATAAGGCGATGTGAAACATAAATTTTACCTCATTTTTTTATATTCAGTTATTGTAAGACTATACCACATGCATGTGATGTTACTCTGAGTGTATATCCACACCGGGCAAGCTTGAAAACTATGCCTGTCCACGGTGGCATATTTTTACCGCTTGCTAATGATACCGCTTGCTCATCATCGCAGGCTCATTTGCAGATAACTCAGTTATCCGCCTCGCAAGCGCATTTGCAGATAACTCAGTTATCAGTACGTTACACCAACACAGAAAAATCAATATACAATATTGTACATCATTATTAATGTACCAATACCTTATACTTATTGAATGTTTCACATGTAATTCTGCCGGGTACAACATTGGGCTTCTGCGTGGAAAATATTCGTTTGAAATAATTAAAATTAAATATTATAGTAAATAGATGCAAAATTATTTCAGATTAAATGCTTACGAAGTTGCATTCCAAATTAGGAACAGTTTGTTACTGCGGTTAATATGACTTCGTATATATTTTGTTGAGCAAAACTTTTGCATGGTGGGAAGATAAGTTTGTTTCCGCGGCAAGAGTGGACGAACGGCGAACTTTCCAGGAAAGATGGTAATTTATTGTGTTGTATAAACAGAAAAATGCAATGTTATAATTGTCCCAAATAGATTATGATGAATGTAATCCTGCATCGAGCATTCATATTCAAGACTGTGGTACAATGACAACTTGTACTAATGAAGTAGGAACATATTCATGTCAATGTGCTACTGGTTATGAAGGAACTCCGCATAATTGCACAGGTATGTATATGAGATGCAATGCAATAAGATATCCGATATCACATGTGTGATGAGATTGATCGTTATTGTTTAAACTAAATGGCAAATAGAACAAAACGCATCCCGACATATAGTGTCATGAAACCAAAGATATGATACGGATAAAAACAAGTCGTGAATGAATTCTGGATGACAATACCTAGTTGTGGTTATGTTATACAATCGAAACATCGGAAATTTGATGTGTTTATACGTTTTAACAATTCCAAACTCGTGATTTTCCGCACAGTTTAATGAATTTAAAAAAAGCCGCGGACTGATGATTTTTTAAAAAAGAAATTTGCTGTTTTTGGCAGACCTGATTTGACCAAATGCACAAAGATAATTTTTCTAACAAGTCAAGCTTCCACAATGCAGTAAATTCGCCAACAGTGTAGTTAAATTGGTGTCTGAAATTCAGGGACCCGTCGGTACATATTGCATCAAGATATAGGGGTGTCTGAAATTCAGACACCCTATATCGGGATACAAAGTATAGGGGTGTCTGAAATTCAAACATTCCTATATCTGGATACCAAATTTAGGGGTGTCTGTAATTCAGACGGCCGTATATCTTGCATCCAGACATAGGGTGTCTGAAATTCAGACACTCCTATGTCTGTATACAAAATGTTAGTGTGTCTGAAATTCAGACATGTATATCTGCATCACAGAGTCTGCATGCATCAGTACAAATATAAGGGTGTCTGAAATTCAGACATTCCTATATCTGGATACAAAATTTAGGGGTGTCTGAAATTCAGACAACTATATCTGGATACAAAATATAAGTGTGTCTGAAATTCAGACACGTATATCTGCATACAAAATATAGGGGTGTCTGAAATTCAGACACTCGTATATATTGCATCCAGATATAGGGGCGTCTGAAATTCAGACATTCCTATACCTGGATACAAAATTTAGGGGTGTCTGAAATTCAGACAACTATATCTGGATACAAAATATAGGGGTGTCTGAAATTCAGACACTCGTATATATGGCATCCGGATATAGGGGTGTCTTAAATTCAGACATCCCCCTATCTGGATGCAAAATTTTAGGGGTGTCTGAAATTCAGATACCTATATCTGGATGCAAAATTTTAGGGGTGTCTGAAATTCAGATATCTATATCTGGATACAAACTGTAGGCGTGTCTGAAATTCAGACACATATATCTGGTTACAAAATCTAGGGGTGTCTGAATTTCAGACATAACTATATCTGGATAGAAAATATAGAGGTGTCTGAAAATCTGGTATCCGTATATATTGCATCCAGATATAGGGGTGTATGAAATTCAGACATCCCTATATCTGGATACAAAATTAGGGATGTCTGAAATTCAGACACCTATATCTGGATACACAATATATAGGTGTCTAGAATTCAGACACCTATATCTGAATACAAAATATAGGGGGTGTAGGCCGTATTCTGTAACCCCAAAATTCGCTTAGAAAACAAGTTTCGTTGCCCCCATTCGGGATCTACTTTTAGTTTACATGAATCTATAGATTTTGATACGCTGAGTACGAATTCACTTGTTGTCACTCGCACAGACCCGCAGTTTTCTTGTATTTTACGATCAAATATCAACATTTTTTTATTAAAATTTCCGCCATTTTGTTCAGGAAACTTCATGTTATATACCGTTATTGTACTGGCCAAGTCTCGTAGCAGAGGGGTTGCACGCGGTATTACGCAGTTTGTTATCATTCTTCTGAGAAAAATATACAGAAATAAAAATAAAAATATAGATATTTTTCCACAATATAAATGCAAAAGGTACTGCTCCATGTTTGTAAATACTTAGAAATTAATCTATTATTCTTTATTGCATCAACTTTTGTTTTTTTTGGCTCATCATGATGTGAAATTGCAAAGACTGTCACTATATGATCTATATCCAGAAAGACTCTCACTTGTCATTGGTAAAGTTGTTTATTTTATTTATTACTGAAATTATGTACATAATTTTGGCCTTACAATATGAAAAGGCAATTTTCAAATTCCTGGATACTGTCTACATGAAATTTTTGTCAACAATAAAGTTTTGAAGGTTTTATCCCTCAGAGAGGTTCCAAAAGAAATTTTAACGTTGAAATCTTCTAATGAGGTGTTTATATAGAGATGCTCGAGCCAGCCCATACAGGTACCCGAGCTAGCTCTCTTTGCTGAGCTGATTTTATCCCATGTTTACATGAGACTTTTGAGGTGCATGGGCTGTCTTGCCAAAACAAATGATTGGTCTTACCGCTATAAATAGTATAATATAAGTAAATATATTTTTATTTTTCAAGATCTCACCTAGGCAGGCCAGCTCGGTTCCCATTTAAACACAAGATAAATGTTAGTATAAATTACATAGCGATGTTAGATCTCGGCAAAGCAAGCTAGCTCAGGTATCTGGGCTGGCTCTCCTCCATATAAACACCCCCTAAGAAAATAAAGAAATGTTATTTATATCAATAGATTGATGTGAATTATGTATTAATTATTTAATGCCCAGCTGTTATATCCAAGATCTAAGGCTTGGAAAAGAGTCTTGCCCAGGCAGGCCAGCCCAAAAGGAAAGAAGGTTTATATAACTAAGGCATATTGGTAGGTAGTGATGCCAGCTAGATTACTTTAAATTTCTATTGTCTGCCTGGTCAAATATAAAATATCCCTGAATCTCTAGTAGTTCAGTTGGTAATTAATGGCAGCTCAAATAGGATTAGAGCTTAAGGTGATGATGGATCATGACAATATGTTGTATTTAATATATTTTTACACATTTAAACCTCAAATGGCTCGATCAATTAATGTTTCTAGATGGCATGACGTTGAGATTTGCTTGTGTGAATATAGTTTTTTGCTTAGCTGCTTTGTTCCAGCAAGCCCATGCTTGCGTCAACAGTCTCACATAAGTTGGAATAACCAAGTTAGGTTGTTATATGGTAGCTGTAATAATTGGGGCTATTCCTGTACGGCCACCATTTGCTAATGTAAATACTTAAATAACAATAAAATAATTAAAGAAATACAGCTAATCTAGGTTGGGTTAACCCCATATAAACAGACCAAAAGTAGGCTGTCTGTCATAGAGTGAAAGGCATCTTGCAAAATTTTTATTTATAAAGCTCAACGTCCCATGATAGCAAAAATGTTATTATAATACAAGAAAATGGAACTAATTATGTGCAGATTTATTAAATAGATGAGTTGATTCTATTGAGGTCAACTGCTACTATAAATTAATGGGCAATGGTCTACAAATAGGTCTAACATTTATTAAACAAACATTAACAGGCTTTCTGCCATCCTTGTGTAGAAAAGTAGGACAAAAGTAGGACTAGAATTTTAGGAAAAGTAGGAATAAAGTAGGAAAATGTCTAGAAAAGTAGGACAAAAGTAGGAGTTTTTGGAGATGCAAATTACACAAAAATGTGCAAAATTGGCCCCCTAGGATATATGTTGTAAGCGATGGACCATTGGATATCTGATGGGGAAGTTGTGTGAAGTTTTGGTGCTCAATATTTTTTTGTACTCATTCATCTATGCAGGATTTTTTCTCAAAACTTTTAAATTGCATCGCTTTAAAAGCTAAGGCATCTGGCAAACATAATTCAAATGCATTATGCGTGTGAGTACATGTATTTGGCTGCACCATACACCAATCCACACTGTGCGGCAGGAGCATATGATGCTTGAGGGCCGGGGGGTGTTGAATATTTGGAATCTCTAGATCATTGGAAATGGCACTTTCAGAGTCTTCATTAATTAATTTATTGATTATGATTCTAGAGATGCTATGGAATTTTATACTCGGAAAATATACTTCTTCTCTTCCTGAGATCTTATAATCTAGGAGACAAATAGGGAATAAAAATTACGAGTCCTATAGATCTAATTACGAGAACTATAACATACTGATTCCCCAAGTTGTTTTAAAAAAGTAGGATTATATGAGAAAAAGTAGGAAAAAGTAGGAAAATCAAGCAATATATTTTTGATAAAAAAAATAGGAAAAGTATAGGAAAGTTGAAGAAAAGTAGGAAAAAGTAGGAAAAGTAGGATGGCAAGAAAGCCTGAAATATATTGTGCTCCTTATTCATTGTTGACAAAAATATCATTGAAAAATTGCCTATTCACATTGCAAGGCCAAAATTTTGTACATAATTTATAAAATAAACAACTTTACCAATGACAAGTGAGAGTCATTCTGGATATAGATCATATAGTGACGGTCTTTGCAATTTCACATCATGATGAGCCAAAAACCCAAAAGTTGATGCAATAAAGAATAATAGATTAATTCCTAAGTATTTACAAACATGTAGCAGTACCTTTTGCATTTATATTGTGGAAAAATATCTATATTTTTATTTTTATTTCTGTATATTTTTCTCAGAAGTATGATAACAAACTGCGTAATACCGCGTGCAACCCCCCTGCTAAGAAACTTGGACTAGTACAATGACTGTATATAACATGAAGTTTCCTGAACAAAATCGCGGAAATTTTAATAAATGTTGATGTTTTATCTTAAAATTAAATACAAAACAAACTGCGGGTCTGTGCGAGTGACAACAAGTGAATTCGTACTCAGCGTATCAAAATCTATAGATTCATATAAACTAAAAGTAGATCCCGAATGTGGGCAGCGGAACTGAACGATAATCGGCCACAGAATACGGCCAAGTGTCTGGAATTCAGACACTTATACCTGGATACAAAATATAGGGGTGTCTAAAATTCAGACACCCATATATCTGGAAACAAAATATACTGGTGTCTGAATGTCAGACACCCGCATACCTCGCATCCTGATATAGGGGTGTCTGGAATTCAGATTACCTTGTAATGCAAGTGTTACAAAGTCTCAAATGAATATTAACAACATGGGAGTATCCAAATATCTTATAAGTGAATTGTTTCAAGAACGCAGAAAATTTTACAATTATAAAATACAGAATTTTCGAAATTATTGAATAGAAATTCAATAATAGTTACTATAAGGAAAATCCTGCAAATATGGTAAGTTTACCTTTATTTATCCAAACTTTATTAGTGTGTAAAGCCCGCCGCACACGAGCGCACTTGTCGTGCGTACTTGTTATTCGTGACAAGTTGGATCGACAAAATTTCCTGGTGTGCGGGCAACATTTACGGCATTTTTGTCATTCGTGACATGTAAACCAAATATCAAACATGTTTGATATTTTTCGTCATTCGTGACAAAAAAATTCTCGTGTGCGGCAAGCAAACGACAAGCGCGCCTGAATAGGCAAATTTGCGCATGCGTGCAACTTGCAGAATTAAAAACAAGATACGAGCTCGTGATTTTGATCCGCCATATTGTTTTTAATTCTGCAAGTGCACGCATGCGCAAATTTTCCTATTCAGGCGCGCTTGTCGTTTGCTCGCCGCACACGAGAATTTTTTTGTCACGAATGACGAAAAATACCAAACATGTTTGATATTTGGTTTACATGTAACGAATGACGAAAATGCCGTAAATGTTGCCCGCACACGTGAAAATTTTGTCGATCCAACTTGTCACGAGTAACAAGTACGCGCGACAAGTGCGCTCGTGTGCGGCGGGCTTTAGACAAAATGTTTTCAATGCAGTTTATGATAAAATTTAGAAGATATGTCCCGCTTGGATGTTGTAAATATGACTGAACAACAAAGCATGCAGTCATGGCTGCAAGAAACGAAGACAACAACTTATCTCGTTCGTTTATTTTTATTTCCGTGTTTACGTATTTTAATGTTTAAATTTTGTGTTTTATTAAAATGAATAGTAAAAAATATCGTGCATTTGCAGTGCCATGCAGCAAATCTGGAGGAAAATGCTAAAAAAACTCATCAACTAAAAGGAAAATATCGTATCATAAATTTCCATCGGACTGCAAACAGAGACGAAAGTGGCTTATCAACATCGAACGAGATGAAAATATATCTTTTCAGGGTTTTTTTATACATAAAGCCTGGTTCACAATTTTGTCGGCGATTTTGTGTTTCTGACGGATGCAAATTCGTACATAAAGTATAGAGTTGGACGCAAAAATTATTCATTCGGTCACGTTTTCCAGGAGGTGCAAAATCTCGGATTGTTATTACGAACCAGGCTTTATCTCTGATAAACTTAAAAGGGCATTTAACCAGCCATAAACGTTGTGCAATTAACGTGCTTCGGGTAACAGCCTCCATGGACACATTCCAAAATAAAATATGACTGTCAATTATCAAGTGGTCATCGACCCGTTGGATGATCAGTGTTTTGATGTATTGTAATTTTTGTAGACGTCGATGAGTGTTGTGTTGGTACATACTGTGACATGAATTCTAGGTTTTAACTGCTCATGTAAATGCAATGATGGTTTCTCTGGAAATGGCACACATTGTGGAGGTAAATAAGTATTAATAACCTACTAAACTCATTTTGAACTAAAAGGAGCAGCACACATTATTCACCAGAGATTCTGTCACCAAATAGGACAATGAAAGGTGACATGTTTTTTATTTCCTAAATGCTTTGATTAATGTAATTTCGGTACTATCCACGTGCAGCTCTTCAACAAACGCCGCCTGCATGTACAGTTTAATTTACAGTGCATGCGCCGGCAAGGGGATGGGAAAGGGGGGTTCCCCCCAATGTTTTCCAGATTGTTGTCTTCATTTATTCAATTAGGAAAATATAATAATAGGAAAGGACAATTATGCGTCATGTAAGTGACATATATAAGTATTTCCCTTGACTTGCCGAAACGAAATACGACAAAGTAAAATTTGCATTATCACCAAAAACTCTAGTGTAAATCACGCTTGATTTGCCGATCTTTAACAATCATAGATTTTGGGCGCCCTGTGAGAAAAAAAGAACATGGCGGCGACTTCGTGTTGTCGTTGATCATGCCCTATTGAATAATTTATAATTGATATTGTAATTCGAAGACTGACGTGTGGCGAAAGCACCAACGCAGTCATTTGATCTCAGCGATTGTGACTACGATCCATCGTCACCTATGCCCTCCGATCAAGCAGCAAGAAATCATGTCATTGTACATTGAAAAGGGTTCTTGTCAACCTAAAGATGCAGACTTTCCAAAAGACAAGAATGGTAGAAGATTCCTGACAGCATGGCATGAAAGGTTTAGCTGAATTGAATATTCGAAGAAGACGGACAAAGCTTTTTGCTTCATTTGTCGCACGGTTAATCGACATGTGAGAATGAGATTGGGATTATTTTGAGCTCAAAATATTATAGCTCTAACTATATGATCCGTTGCACTTGCATGGTTTGCAAAATTGGTCATACATTCAAGTTCCCTATATATTTGAAGAATTGTAGTTAGTGTGGTAATCGCTAACCACAAACGCATTTTGCAGCTTCTATGTTATTTTAGCATGCATTGCAACTCCTTTACAAACGTTTGTTTTTAAATGTGTAGGAAGTCTAGGGACCTTCTTTGTCTAGAAAGTGTCCAAAGACGACCGACCAAGTATAAATGAATTGTTTCAAGAACACAGAAAATTTACAATTAAATAATGAACTTGCGAAATTATTGAATAGAAATTCAATAATAGTTACTATAAGGAAAATCCTGCAAATATGGTAAGTTTTGCTAACTTTTTGTATTCAAACTAAGCAACAAAGCATGCAGTCATGGCTGCAAGAAACGAGGCATAAACTTGTCTCGTTCGTTTATGGTCGATTTTTATTATATTTGAAGAATTGTAGTTAATGTGGGTATAATCGCTAACCACAAACGCATTTTGCAGCTTCCATGTTATTTTAGCATGCATTGCAACTCGCTTACAAACGTGTGTTGTGGCAAGTCTAGGGACCTTCTTTGTCTAGAAAGTGTCCAAAGACGATCGACCAAGTATATCCTTCAAGACTTCACCTCATCTTACACCAAACGTTTAAAGAAACTTAATCTACTGTCTATCTCATACTGGTTCGAAATAACGCACATACGATATCAGTGTAGACATACATGCAGAAAAATCCACCATTGATATCTGCAGCAAAGGGACTTGAGATTTTCTTTCCAATAAGAGTGTCCTCGGCAAATCTCAAGACCGTTGCTAATTCTCCGTTAAACCAACCGCGATTATATTTAAACTTTACTTTCGTCTGTGTTTCTTTTAACATGCCGGCATTGAGTGTTTTTGTTAGTTGGTCAATAGGAGAATAATGTGTGTCTTTTAGCACGACAGTTTTATAAGGGTTACTGCCAGTTTTGTACAAAGACGTTTGTTGCACTCCACGTCTTAGCGTGCTCCAAGTATGTAGGTAATACAGTCCGGTCAATGCGACTTCCCATTGCCCTGGCAAGACAATGGTTTCGCCGCAAATTTTACTCTAAAATTCGCCACCGTACAGTATTATTTGGTAAGTACGCTATAGAATTACAGATGCAGCTATGATAAAGCCAAGAAAGGCGCAGCTTAATGTCAATTAAAGATGAAAAGTTCTTTGGAAGCTTTCCCACCGTGGTTAATGACATCAGCTTTTCGTCTGCGTATAGCAAGATAGACTCCTTAAATAAAAACAGAGACCAGTGGTCTGACCTATGAATTATTTTACAGTTTCTAAATATTAGTTCAGTTAAATTAGTGTTTATAGGGTTAGTTATGTCAGGTGAAAGGTCCATAAAGGATTTCATGTGCTGAAAAACGAATCGAAACGTCGATTAAAAATCAAAATGTTATTCGGAGTTACTGTTATTTTGTGCATTCTTAAAATACTGAGTGGTTCCCATAATTATTGTACACTGGTGGTCGTCGAAGAGCACGTTTGGTTATCGTAAGCACATCTTCGGTCCAGATAGGTAGGTATCGTTTCTTAAATGTGCGCCTTGCTTTGCTGATTCGTATACTTAATCGCCAATGTTAAACTTAAACTGAACGGGTTTCTCGGATTCTTCTGCGTAAAATGTTTGCTCACACATTTTCGTCTTGAGCGTAAAAGCTCAAAAAGACACAACGTGACACTGGAAATATAAGTCGAAGGTCAATGAGGCTTGTTATTGTGAAACATGGGAATACTTCCTCGGGTAGAAGAATTTGCATCACAGATTACGTCATCAGTTAGTTATACAGGGTGTATCAAAAAAACTGAACAAATTTAAAATTGCTCTCAATTTCGCAAAACAGCTATTTGTAGCTGGTTTTTTATATATATAGCTTCTTTGGGTACTTATAATGTAAAATAATGAAAAAAAATTCTCGAACTTAAATTTTGTAAACCAGGGGGGTGTGTCTTTTCCAACAAACTAAAAATGGCTCGCGCGCAAAATTTAAAAGCTGCAATCATATTTTGAGTTAACAGATGAAAAATTTGTCGGGATTTTAATTACTGTACAAAATTTCAGACAATTTGGTTTAGTTTAAGCCCCTTAACTATTCACGCAAAGTTACAATTTTCCCGAAAAATCAGCTATTTGCATGCTTAATTAATGCATTTGCCTAATTTGCATATGTCAGCAATATGCAAATTAGGTAAGGGCATTAATTAAGCATGCGAAAGGCTGACTTTTTAGAACAAAATGAATAGTTAAAGGGCTTAAACTAAACCAAATTGTCTGAAATTTTGTACAGTAATTAAAAACCCGACAAATGTTCCATCTATTAACTCAAAATATGATTACAGCTTTTAAATTTTGTGCGCGAGCCATTTTTAGTTTGTTGGAAAAGACACCCCCCCCCCCTGGTTCACAAAATTTGAGATCAAGAATTTTTTTTCAATATTTTACATTATAAGTACTCAAAGAAGCTATATATATAAAAAACCAGACACAAATAGGTATTTTGCAAAATTGAGAGCAATTTCAAATCTGTTCAGTTTTTTTTGATACACCCTGTAGTGATTAGTGTTGGGGTTAGGGTTATGGTAAGGGTTAGGGTAAGGGTTAGATTAAGGATTAGGCTTAGAGATAGGGGTAGGGTTATATCTGACGCCACAATCAACACAACTAGCCGATCAGGTGATCAGTTCTCCTCTACCCGAGGAACTAGCCGAAACATGTCACAATTGGTTAAAATGTGGAAGCGGATGGAGCGGATCCACGGAACGGATATGAGGATAAAATACGGAACGGATGGGGATAAGATACGTCCTTTTAATGATGCAACGTTGTAGTGCTTATTTTTCATAACATATCTTTAAATCTTATACATGAGCTATTTCAATTAAAGTTGCCACTGAGACAATAGTCAAATGTGTAATATGGGTGCTAAAAGGATCATGGGAATAGTCATAGTTTTAAATATGTTTAGCATATCAGTAGCCTCGTGGGGATGCTTTTAGCGACAGCTCCCAAAGCAAATGTAGTTTTAGAATATGCAAAATTTGGTTGTTGGTGAAAAAATTTAAATTTCGAGTTGTCGCGTGTAGCATCACAATAAATAAATAAATAAATTGTATCAGTTCCACGAGGCGCGACGTTTTTGATGTGCTAGGCTTGTTTCAAACGTCTCGCTACTCATGTGGCGAACGCATTAAAAACAATAGATAATGAGATGAAATGCCTTTGGTAACCGTTTATTTCGTAGTGTACGCCATCAGCTTTTCTAGGTTGTCGGCGACCCTATATAGTTCTTGCAGTGTCTTTTTCAATTTGAAACTTCACACTATCCTTGGATCCCTAGTTGTGTTAATCAGCCGGTGTGCTTGGAATGCATTGAAAGTTCATTGTAAAGTGTTGTTCAATTGATTTGATTTCTATTATTGGTATAACTGCCGCCGACTCAATTTGCCGTTTCGTAAACGGTCATTGTCACCAGTAAGGGTCGCTGTCATCATGAAACTTGATATTTCACGCCTCGCGTAATTACCGCCACGCGGGGCCTGGTCGCTGGTTATACATGTGCCAGAATTGTCGCGCGTGTGCAATACTACACCTGTTGTCTTGTCCAAAATGGCGGATGACATGAATCTCAATGTGAAAGATTTCGATGATCTCTTTGGCTCAGCTATTAAGGAAATCAACTGCCGTTCTTTTTGGAACGATTTGTCACTACAACAGAAAGAAGAAATAATAATAATAATAATAATAATTTATTCATTTAAATAAAGCGCATATGTTATATTATATACTCGAAGCGCTGTACATTATAAAAATCTAAATATATTAAGAGTTAAATATGCTATATAAAACATGGTATTGTATACAATTAGAATATACACTAATGTATGTATCAATAATAAGAGTGATAGAATCCAATATGGTCTCAACCTATAAAGGGTTATAAACCTTATTAAAAAGAAATGTTTTCAAGCGTTTCTTAAACACAGAAATGTTTTCACAGTTCCTGACATCCAGAGGCAGAGAATTCCATAATTGTGGAGCAGCATGTGCGAAAGCCCGATCTCCTAGAGTCTTACAGTTTGTTTTCGGGATGTATAATAGACCTTGACCATCAAACAAAATCATTGGAGAAGTTACCCGAAGATTATCAGTACACCGTTCGAGAGTTTGTTTCGTCTGGTCAATCATAGCCTGCGTAGCAGGCGTTTAGTACGGGCGGGAAAAGAGGAAACGCCTGCCCAAATGGCTATGACAAATTTGTTTTCGCCCAATAAAGGATGATTGACGTTTTGTAATTAGCACCTTCTACCCATTATCCAATCATATAGTCGTGATTTATATTTAGCATCATGCATGCTTTTTGCTCGGCAACTAGGGAGATTTTCAGAGATTTTATGTACTATTTAAAACATGAGCAGCAGTGTTTTATCAGATATAAAGATGGTCTGATAAAACATGCACTGCCAATGTTTTAAATTGCTTCAAAAACGATCGATCTAGTATAAGTTCATTGGCGAAATAGCTTTCAAAAAATTCGTTGTGTATGTAGAGAAAATCAAAATTTAAGTTTATGTAAATTAAGGGGAAAATCTCTATCACATATAAAGATACACGTTTATGATTTTTCTTTGTGTTTTTTTTCTCATGAATTATTAATTCGTTTGTGAAGCTATTTTAGACAACAGTCACAACACCCAGGGCCGCAGGGGGGGGGGGACGGGGGGGAAATTGCCCCGGGCCCCGAGGTGCTGGGGGCCCCTGAAAATTTTTCGTTGGGCTCCAATCTTTTGTGTGTTAAATATTTCCGCGGAAAGGACAAGATATCTGTTTTTGGGCTAAGTACCGAAATTTGGCAAAAAAATGAGATAAAGTCTCTGGAAAGCAATTGTAACGTAGTCGTCCGGAAAATTTTTTTACCAAAAAAGTTGTCGACGGGGGGAGGTTGTTCTCCGAAAAAATTTTTTTCCGGAAAAATATTTTAGATAGGGGCCCCTAAAAACATTTGCCCCGGTCCCCCGCCAAGCTCTCGGCGGCCCTGACAACACCGAGCTTTTATCTTTTAAAAGGCTCCTGAACTACGGTTGTTTAAAGTATTCTGCGTATAGCAAATTAACTGCAAATAACAGTTGAGCATGTTTTGAAATGTTATTCTTAAAATCGTCATCCAACCTCATAGCTGCAATGCCAAGTGATGTAGCCTCAACTATCTGGTCTTGAATTACACTTTGAAGTGAACAAATAACAAGACAACTATAAGGAATATTCGATTCCTGCTCGGGCAAGCTTTGATTTGCCGATTTGCCGTATACTGTAGGAAGAATCGCGATAACCGGGGTCTTCACCACGTAGCAAATTAATAATAGACTTTCTCTATTCTGTTTTCAACTGAATTTCGAAGCCTAAATACTTGAAATATAAGACTAAGAGTTCCCTCGAAAGCATTAACAGGCGGCATATTTTCGATACGCGAGCAAAATTATTGTTGACGTTTGAGTTGCGTAATTACTTCCGTTAACGAGATTGACCAATGGGTAGCTTTTCCTAAGATTCTTCGGAGAAGAACAAATTAATCATAGGCATTTGGGCGGGCGTTTTTTAACGACGCCATCTCTTCATCCGCCCGCACTAAACGACTGCTACACATGCTAGGTCCATCGCAGTTCAAGTTTTAAGTGTCGCGACTGAAAACATATCTGTTGAGAATTTGGATGGGTAGCTTTCGGAATTTCAAGAAACCAACGATATTAGTCTCAAGGTGAAGGTAAAGAAGAAATCGACTGAAGGATACCTCGTCCAAAATTATTATAGATGTCAACATATCACTAGGGTTTGCAGCCCAACGAAAGACCCCCAGCGACGATTGAAGGTTGATCCAACAGCAGGGGTGAAGAATACTAATTGTCCATTTCAACTTGTCATCAAAGTAGATTCCTGTAATGTCTGCAGCATCGACCTGGCCTGGGAGCACAACCACTCAACTGATAATCTTGAAGCATCTAACTTTAAGTACTTGTGCACGGAAGTGATTGAAAAGATAACGAAATTGTATGAAGCTGGTCACACTCCTTTGACAGCAAGGCAACAGTATCTTAAAGACCTCCGAGTCATTTGTAAAAATGACATGGAATTTCATGTAAAGAAAGCTGATCGGTCAACAACACCACGAAGAAGGGACTTTCGTTATATTTATGAGCAGTTTGAGAAAGAAACTTTTGGTGGAAAGCATGATGGGATGTTTCACAAACTTGTTGAAACCGTGGAACAATATAAGGCTTGCAACCCAGAGGCATGCAAGCGTAGATTACCAACTTTTTGGGGGTAAGAATATTCCACTACTTGTTGCCATAGTAATACCCTTGACGAAACGAGTCAACAAGCACATAAAACAAACTGGCGAGCATGTATTTGTTGATGCAACATCGAACACTGAGGAGCACAATTTGAAAGTTTTCCTGTTGTGCACACACAGTGTTGTTATTATTATTATTATTATTAATGTTAAACACTCCCAGAAGGATTTTTCAGTGTTCAATACAGAAGTTATAAAAAGTAAGTACTTAATTAAATTATATTCTAAAAACTATATAATATACTATTAACACCAAAATATATAATATCAAGCTAGTTATATTTAAGGTAAAATACTTATTAATACTATTTAATTTAAAATTTAGTCAGTAAAAGATGTAATTCAGTTCTGTTCATCGAGAAATTGTTGAACCAAATAACTTAGTAGCCCGCTTTTAAAACTTTCCAAATTAAGATTATGGTCTTTTAGCCATTCTGGCAAACTGTTCCATAAACAAGAAGCTCGGTAGCGAAAAGAACGTTCTCCGGTCGCTGTTCTATATAAAGGTATTTCCAATAATTCGCTAGATCTTGTGTTCAAATTGTGTAATTGTGATCTTGTTTGGAACATACGACATAAATATGATGGGGCCATACCATTAACACATTTATAAGCCATTACTGTATCTCGGAATCGCAACATATAATTGACTGGTAACCAGTTAATTAAGCTGTTTTAAAGATGGAGTGATATGGTCGAATTTTTTTGTGCCCGTGACAATACGTTCTGCGAAGTTCTGAACTTTTTGCAATTTTGCAATGTTTTTCTTCCATGAATTAGACCATATGGTTGAACAGTAATAGAGTTTACTAAAAACCAACGCGTTTATTAAAAGAATTAACGTCTTCATATCAAAAAGGTGCCTTGCTCTATTAATTTGACACAGGCTACCGACACAAGAG
>CACRXK020010987.1:0-16924 GCA_902702795.2 Paramuricea clavata | reverse complement strand
CCACCATTTTAAAATAGATTCACTCCAAACAATCATCCAGTTAATGGAAAAAGATTGTTACATGGCATCGATTGACATAAAAGATGCCTACTATTCATTTCCAATCAGACGTAGTGACAGGAAATTTCTTTGTTTTAAATGGGCAGGTCATTTATACCAGTTCACCTGCTTGCCCAATGGGTTATCATCGGCATCCAGAAAGTTCACTAAGATGTTAAAAGTACCCTTAGCAACCCTTCATAGACAAGGACATATATCCTTGGGGCATATAGATGATTTCTACCTACAGGGACAGAATTATGAATCGTGTGTACACAACGTAATAGACACGATTATACTTTTTGCCAAGCTAGGGCTAATTACACACCCAGACAAATCTAACTTTATACCATCACAAGTGATAACAGTCCTTGGCTTCTTGCTCAACTCCAGAACTATGACAGTGAGACTAACGGGGGAAAAAGCTGTACAGTTGAAGCATGACTGCATGCAATTGAAGCAAACCACTTCCCCTCCTATTAGAGAAGTAGCCAGAATTATAGGCAAAATAGTATCTAGTTTTCCTGGGACAACCCATGGACCATTATACCATAGGGATTTGGAACAAGACAAATCTCTTGCCCTAAAACACAACAAAGGAGACTATGAGGCAAAAATGGTCTTGTCTACAGCAGCTAGACTTGAGTTGGATTGGTGGATAAATAATATAACTAGTGCATATCAGGTTATTTCACATGGTCAACCATCAATCCAAATAACTACAGATGCCTCCCTACGGGGATGGGGGGCAGAATGTGAAGGTGTGTCAACAGGGGGACCATGGGCCCTTGAGGAAGCTCAACAACACATTAACAGACTAGAATTGTTGGCCTCCTTTTTGGGCCTGAAAGCCTTTGCGCGAGAGAGGGGCAATGTGCACATCAGACTCAGGTTAGATAACACCACAGCTGTGAGTGTGATCAATCACATGGGCACTAGCCACTCTCAGGCATGTAATACTATAGGAAAGAACATTTGGGAATGGTGCATAGATAGACACATTTGGATTAGTGCTGCATACCTACCTGGGAAACTTAATACTACAGCAGATGCTGAGTCTAGGAACTTTGATGTTCATTTGGAATGGATGCTTGATAATAATATTTTAAGAGAGTCTCTCAAGACCTTGCACTTTGAGCCTGAGATTGACCTGTTTGCATCCAGACTGAACAACCAGTTTCCCAGGTATGCAGCATATAAACCTGATCCCAATGCGGAGATAATCGATGCATTTACAATGCAATGGGGATCACTAAAGTTTTATGCATTTCCTCTTTTCAGTGTAATTCCTTTAGTTCTAAGCAAAATGTGCAAAGAAAAAGCGGAGGGAATAGTAGTCATTCCAGATTGGCCCACTCAGAGCTGGTATCCGAAGGCAATGCAGATGCTGCAGAGACCTCCAGTGCACCTGAAAGCACGAAAAAGTCTGCTTCACCACCAGGTCAGCCAAACCAAGTACATCCTTTACACCACAAACTCAATCTACTGGTGTGCCTCTTATTAGGGAGGCTCTAAATCAGTATAATTTATCAGAGAATGCTAAAAATATATTAATGGCGTCATGGAGAACAGGCACAACGAAGCAGTATAAGACATATCTTACTAAATGGCAATCCCACTGCAAAGTAAACGGGTTGGACATATTCAAACCAGGCTTAGAAAAAGCCATAGATTTTTTGAGTTATTTGTTTCAAGAAGGTTTAAGTTATAGCGGAGTAAATACTGCTCGCTCGGCACTATCAACAATCTTAGGATTAGAGGATGGATTTAAATTTGGTGAACACCCACTGGTTTGCCGATTTATGAAGGGAGTTTTTGAACTTAAACCCGCCTTGCCCAAGTACAAGGAAGTTTGGCAAGTAAGCACCGTTTTAGACTACCTCAAAACAACCAAACCAGCGAGCCAGTTAAACCTCAAAAATCTTTCACAAAAACTTGCGATGCTATTATGCCTCACAACAGCCCAACGATGTCAGACTATCCACCTCATAGACATTAATGGCTTACAAGCTTTGCAGAGAAAATTCCGTTTAACAATCACACACAAGCTAAAACAAACCAAACCTGGAAGACATATTGATCCTATCGAATTGATGGAGTTTAAAGGTGATGAAAAACTCTGTGTTGTTGAGCATCTAAAAGAATATTTGAAACGAACACAGCAGTTGAGGGGTGAACATACTCAATTATTTTTAAGCTTTATCAAACCTTATCATCCGGTAACTAAAGATAGTATTTCTCGGTGGGTTAAATCTGTCTTACAACAAGCTGGTGTAGATGTCACCAAATACACAGCACACAGTAGCAGAGCAGCAACAACTTCACATACCAAACGAAAAGGACTGAGTCTACAAGACATTATGAAAACTGCTGGCTGGACATCTGCCACAACGTTTGAAAAATTTTATCACAAACCCGCCGAAACGTCAAAAACCTTTGGACAAACAGTAATGAGTGAGGATTAAACTCGAACACAGTTTACGTTATTGGTTATATAACTTTATATTATGAAGTATTAATTGTTATTGTCCTTCATAAAAGTTGATATTCGTATGAGCAGAACTTTGAAGTCTCATGTGACTACGTCGTGACGTAGGCTGATGACAAGATAGAATTGGAAATTAAACGAAACTTACCTGTAAGTTGAAGTTTGATTATAATTCTGTCTTGTCATCAGCCAGGAACGAAGGAGTCACATGCCCAGAGCCCACCACCCTGGCTATAAGGACTCCTTCGTCCCACAATAAATTTTCTGCTCACACTCACTTTGAAGACTGACTGACTAGCATGCGCGCGCATCTCATGTGACTCCTTCGTTCCTGGCTGATGACAAGACAGAATTATAATCAAACTTCAACTTACAGGTAAGTCTCGTTTAATTTCCAAATATATGTCATCCGTCCGGTCCGTCCGTCATTCATCCGTCCATCTGTATCCGCGTTTTATCCTACCCGTTTTTAAAACACAAAGTTTGCATAATTAAGGCAGTGCGGTTCGTCATCAGAGGAGGTTGGGTGACTATACCGGCATGCATTGCGGTCAGGCACATTTTGTTACATATCGATTTCTCGGCAGTGCACGTCATTGTTCGGTAGCTTTCGCGGAAGTCAGAACTGGAGAAGTATTTCAATATTGCAACTAAAAATATGGCAAGTTTTCGCTGCATTCGAGGGAAGAATGTTTCAGTATTGCATGGACAAGAGCTTCTGTTTGTTCATTGTGCGAATGCGTGTCTAAAGAAACTTTAATCTATACCGTGTGTCGAACTTGAATGTCGTGAGAATGTGCCAATAGCGCTATGTCCATCGGTTGTTTACTTGTTTATAATGGAAATATTTGAAAGAAAGTCTACAAAATGTTCGCTGAATGCAGTCCTGCATTGATAGAAATACAATTCGAGCTGCGTTTTTACGGTAAGATGATTTAGATGCACGTTGTTTACTTTAATTCATTGTGTTGTCTAATTTATAAAAGTTTGTGCATCAAATACTTGAATGAGTTGAATCCTTTGAAAATGTTGACATGATTATAAATATACGTACATCTCATGTTTTCAATAGAATTTTGACAATGTTAGTTTTATTTAGCTGGGGGAGAATATTTGATTGAGGACTGGAAAATTAATTCATGTCAGTTAACTCCATTAAGATGCAATGTACCTGATACTGTATAAATGCAACCTACTTTATTATATTATTCTGCCTAACACGTACAGGCAATGTTATTTGTTGAAAATATTCAGTGATAAAGATGATTGCCACAGCTTTGTAGAAAGCATGTTTTAGTTGTTTTAGCAGCCCAATTGAGATACGTAGTAGGGCTTGTACACCTATAAACACAGTGCATAACAAAGTCTGTGCCCTCTTTGTTTATCTTTCAGTTGTTTTCAAACTTTTCATCAATGGAAGTGGTTACACATGAGGATATTCTTGCCATAACATGACCAGGATGAAGAACATCTGGATGTGATGTGGCGAATGATGGCGATATAGCTTTGGAGACGAAAGCTGTTACTGGTACTTCAATATAGCTGTGAACCTTGGTTGCATTGTATACAATAAATACCCTTCATATCAATATCTTCAATGGAACACTTACTATCTTGGCATAAAAAGAATCGCACTGTACTGTCACCATACAAAATGTGTGATGCTATGCTGTACTGCATTGAAACAACCACTACTAATAGTGTTTGCCATAAATAGAAATGCAAAATTGGTTTTGGAAGAGTCTTGTAATACTGACTTTTCTAGCACTCAAAATAACGGGTCAAGGGTCAATCATCTGGCACACAAAATAATATACAGTAGTTACATAAATTGTGTATTTTACCCCCAAAACTCTGGTTTGAACATCATCCTGACCTATTAAATTCCCTGATTTGTTTCAAGTGCTGTTTTTTGTTTGTGCTGTGTACTGACCACAGTATAGGGAGACAACCAGTAGGGCCACTTAGGGGAGAGAAAAGTGGCAATTATTTAAGCTAGGTTCCAGGTGTCTTACGCGGCCAAAATCATTATTCTGTAGTACAATTTTATAGTGGACTGCTGCCGTTTACTGGCTGCCAATATGTAAATTAGGTTGGCAGCCAGTAAACAATGTAGACACTTTTTTACGCTGAGTGGCCCTACTGTACTTTTCCTATACTGTGGTACTGACTGTGGTTATACCCAGGTTTTCTTTGCCCTGCAGGTTATTTCTTGGCATTTCCTATTATATGCAGCTGTAGCAAAAGTGTTGGTATTCTGTGATGCCATCTTACCAATTCTGCAGTTTTATATGGCTAATAATAAACAATGAACTGATTAAATACCTGCTAACAGTCTTAACACATGGTGTGGTTTTATTTATTTCACTCTTATAAAAGATACTTAAGTAAACAGATCACACAGAATTGATGTTCAATAAAATTTATTTCTGTCAAAGTACAAAAAATGTTAACATTACTCTAATAATGCTACATGAAAGGTGAATGATAAAAATACACTGTATACGAATAGTGATGCTTTTTTCTCTTAATGATGTACATTAAACATTCTAGAGGAATTATATTTCTTTGTAAACCTATAAAATTGTAATCATTTGTGTTTGAACCTCACTGCAAAATAACCACACCAAAACGGCCACACTCTGTTGCTGATTCCATGACAGGCTTAGATTTATGATTAGATTTACTTAGATTCAAGTTCTGCTAAACTGTCAGATTGGGTCAAACGATAATGGATGTCAGCATCTTGCAAACTTTTTTCTGTAGCAAACAGTTGTTAATGTTCGCAGACGGCAATCTATATAAAGTATGAAAAACAGATAAAGTGGATATAATTTATGATAAGGACACATTTTCACTCTGTGTCATCATACTGCGGCTCAGCTCTATGACCTGAAAATTTTACTTGAAACATCAAAACAACTAAATTGCCAAATAGGACCTTTAATGGAAACATCTATTTCTTTTGAATTTTGCAGGTAGTTACCCTTATTATAAAGAACTCTAACAAACTTTATACTTGACAGCAGAATGTTTGAGGAAGCAGTGGCGGAAATCTTGGTGGGGGGGGCACCTTCCAGAAAATTGACGAATTTTCAGAAATTTTGATCTAAGAGGGCTAAAAACAGTCTTTTCGAGTGCAAACGGGGGGGGGGGTATTTCGGAAATTTGAAAGTGTTGTTGGAAATTTAGGAGGCTCCCCCCCCCAGAAAAAGTGAGTACTGAATATTTGGATATGCATAGCACCATCATCCCAGAAACAGTTCTTCACATTATAGACATTATATAACCCATTGAGCCACAATGTGCCCTACTTATTTTTTATTTGTCTAACGCCAGACGATTTTACTCATCAGTGGGGAAGCTTTGCAGCTTAATGGGTTAACCAAAAAATCTGACAATGTCTCTAGCTAACCCATTGAGCCGTAATGCGCCCTACTTTTTTTTTACTTGTCTAACGCCAGACGATTTTACTCGTCAATGGGGAAGCTCTGCAGCTTAATGGGTTAAACGATGGCCACTATTAATACATTGGATCTGTTTTGATAATTGATATGAATTCAGTAAGTGCCCTATCTTTCTCAAAGGTCCATTTATGATATTTTACTGGGGACTTCGTTATAGGAGTCTGATAAATCTTTCTGCTAGGAAAGTACAAAATAAACAGTGTAAACTTCAATATTTAAATCGGAAATTGCTCTTCAGTTGAACAACAATCTTCAGTCGTACTGTATTTTTATTATATTTTACAGTAATATTGTAATCCAGGATTCTGAAACACAGTCAGTAGACTCAGTACAGTTAAATGTGGAAACATGTATGCGTTTGTTCAAAAGAATTTGAAGAAAATAGTGATTCGTACTGTAGTTTTTACTTCGCGCCAAATGATAACCGCGCGGTCAATTCCCGCCCTCAGCGAAAGAATATAGCAAAAGTACCCCATTTTCAAACCGCGATTACTAGTCGATTTCGTCGAGCTACTTTGAGTTTTAAAGTACGAATGGAAAGAATAAACTTTCCTTAATTCTCCGACGTGTTTTATTTTAATTTCCCATCAAAAAAATGAAAGTAGCTTCTGCATTTTTTGAAAGCCACTTTTGTGACGTGTCCACTGACCCGAATCAAGCATAAATACAATACGTAATTAACTTAACTAAAAAGCAATTTCTGTACCAAACAAGTCGAAAATAGTTTAAGTAGGTTATTAAATAATACAAATATAAAAACATACCTTCGAAAAAATGATGTCTTCAAAGATAAAAATCGCAATATATTTCAACAACTTTTCACTAAACGTTTGTCGAAAATCGCAATTGTGAATAATAATGAGACGCAATGCATGCCGGTATAGTCACCCAACCTCCTCTGACTAACTACTGTATATCGCTATATTTACAGAGGTTTGAGTTTACGGATATGCTATGATAATATCTAAAAAATCCAATATGAAACATTGGTTTTTCTTTACATTAAGTTTAAAACTTTGGACTGTCATTCTAGATTTTAGTGGGTCATCAAGGCTATTTCAAATTGTGGAAGCCCTGTATAAAAAAGACTTCTGAGTTTTAGAAGTTCTACAAAGAGGTTTATGTAGTTGTTTACTCTGCCGTGTTACGCGATTACTAATCTCAGAACGAGTAACAAACTTTTGGCATAGGTAATCAGGTGCTAACATGTTCATACATTTATACGTCATAACACAATCCCAGAATACAAAATATTCTCAACGAGAAGCCATTTCAGTTGCTTTAATGCAGGTGTTATATGGTCGTATTTACGAGAACCTGTCATTATGCGTGCGGCAAAATTTTACACTGTCTTAAGTTTACAAATGTTCTTCTGACTCGTTGAGGACCAAACAGTGGAACAATAAAACAGCTTGGAAAAGACATAAGATCGTATTATCATTTCCAGAGTTGATTGCCTAAATAAGTTCTTGATTCTATTTACTTGATGCAGTTTCTTCATACAAGATGATACCGATTGCTTGATGTGTTCATCAAAAGATAGACTTGGGTCCATAATTAAGCCAAGATCTTTGGCATTTTGGACTGGTTGTACAGTTTTCCCGAGAAACGTAAATGAGGTATCGGCTGGAATGTGTTTCAGCATCTGCTGTGTTCCAAAGAACATAATCTTCGTTTTATCCGGGTTAGCAAGCAGGCAATTGTTACTTAAGTACGTAGCAACCGTGAAAAGGTCATTGTTTACTGTCGTTACTACATCTTGTAATTTTCCAATGCAAAATGATAAAAACAGTTTAGAGTCATCTACATAACTTTCCAGTTCACTGTTTAGCGGGATACAAGGAAGATCATTGATGAATAAATTGAACAATAAGGGTCCTAATATACTACCTTGTGGAACTCTGGCCCTACCAGTTAGGAAAGGTCGTATTGGATTGGCAAACCTATGCTTTGAAGCTCTATTGGAGTGTTTAGTGTCAAAAAAGGTAACAGCACCACTGGCAGACCAAATTCAATTACAATTACATGAACTTCCTAATTATTCGAAAACACAAGAACAAACGGTACGGAAAGATAAAACAGATTTATTAAATGAGAAAGCTGAATCTCTCATCGAATTAGCGTCACCAAAGATGAGGCAAATGATAGAACTTGTCTCGTAGAAAGGAGCCCCCTTGTAGTTAACAGTCGTCCCAGCGTCCGAGATGGACTTTACTTTAAACAAGTGGGAGTTTAAAGATGCATTAAAGTTGAGATTTGATTGGTCTTGCAATGATAATCCAACAAGATGTGCCTGCGGCGATATTTTCAAGATCGATCATGCCATGATCGATATACAGGCAAGGTTGTTTCCATCTTTGAACGCAATAACGAAATACTAGATCTGGAAGCGAAGCTCTTGAATATTGTCTACAACGATGTCAAGGTTGAACCGACACTGCAGGAAATAAATTGTGAAGTGGGTCTGGATCGAATAAATAACCAGACGCCGTGGATTTTGAGAAGACAAAGACGCATTCTGCATTCTTTGATATCCAGGTATGTCACCCAAATGCGGAATCTTACAAAGAGTTAACCCCAAAGCAAATTTATCGTATGCACGAAAACAAGAAGCGCGTGTATAATCAAGGTGTTACTGATATTAGAGCAAGGATTATTCACGCCGATTGTCATAAGGGAGAAAGGTACTCAAAGACAATTCTTGATAGGTGTAAATCGCTGCGTCTTCATGGAAGTTTTGGTTCTTCGTCACGTCAGAATCAAAGTTAATTAAACCGCCTACGCATTTTTAAATGACAGTACATCTGTGATAATGACAGTACATCTGGTTTCTGTTGTCGAATAGCGCAAATGTTCGTCCGAAATTATCTTTGCATCTCTCTATTTTGAAGCGGTTGCAGAGAGGTCATTAAAACTAAGTTATTCAAGTTGTACAATACAACACGTGTCCAAATCCAAGAATTGCTTTGTCCTTTGCCGCACCCCAAGTCTTTGACTGATCTTCACAATCAAGTTGTCTATATCTCAAAATATTTTATTTTTGTTGCCTGTAGTACCGTTTTATTTTCAATGGTGATGTTTACGTTTCGAAGCGACGTTGACTGTTTTCTATTGGTTAAGATCATAAACTTCGTTTTGTCGTAGTTCAAGATAAGGAGGTTGTTGTTGAGCCAGTGCATGAGAATTCTAGCTTGCAGTTCCGTTGCTTTCCTCCCAGAATAATGCAGTAAAGTATCACCAGCATGCAAAATAGATTTCCGGTCATTCAGTCAGTCAGTTAGGCAAGTCATTAATGTATATGAAGAAAAGTAGAGGTCCTAACTACAGTATACGTGCCTGCGGCACGCCTACAGTTATTGGTTTTGGATTTAATGTGTAGTCGTTGGTGGATAGAACTGCTGTCTATTTATCTAAATATTTAATATTTTATATATATTATTACATATTTCACCAAATACGCGTGCGATGTTTCATTAATACTTCTCGAATCGTTTAATTTCCTATTCAAATCACATTAATCTATACCGTCCATGCTAGTTTTTGTTAAACAACATCGTTCTGGCTAGTCAATTCGCGAGGTGAAAAATATCAAACACGATAGATATTTTCCTCAAGACCTCGAAAGGTTAAAACCACACGAAAGCCACCCGAGGCGGTTAGCTCTGCAACTTTCTCTTGTGTACGACAGGCTTAAAAGGTCTGCTTCTAACGAAAACATGTTTAGTTTGGCTCCAAGTTCGCTCGCTACTCTTTCCGTACGCAAAAGAAACACAACAAAATATGATTTTATGGGCTCCTCTGCTTCACTGCAACTACCTTTGCCAAAAACTGAAAACCTTAAGAAAAGTTTCTGTTATGATGGAGCTCATTACCCGAAGATATGCGTGATTCAGATACATAATCAACATTCATAAATGCAATTAATTAATTTTGTACATAATTGTTTTGTAGTTATTTGTAGTTTAGTCACAGGGGGCCCCACTATGAGTTATGATTGAAATAATATTGTACAGTATTTATTTTTAAAAACCTACTTGAATCCCTTGATAATCGATTATTTCTTCTCTTGAAGTTCTGTAAACATTTTGAACTGCTTGGAGTCATAGACTATCACTCTACATGACGTTTCACGAAGTATGGATGATCGCTGACAAGTAAGGACGCGGGCGCGAAAAGACGAAGGCGGCGAAAGAAGGGAGAATTAAACTGAAGGGTTGAAACATCGACTAGATGGCATTTCTAAATGCCTTAAACTTCACAATTTATTTGTGTTTTCGAATATTTTTTTTCAGATTCTCTGTCTTTTTGGACATATCTTCACAACTGATGTAGTAGATTCAATAAACGATTGACTTTTCGTATGTTTTTACATGAAACACTCGAAGGGGTTTTTCGCACAATGTGTTCCATAAGTAGGTTGTTCTCGTGACGTCAAGTATAATTTTAAAAGGTTTACAGAACTTCGAGAGAAGAAATAATCGATGATCAAGGGATTCAAGTACGTATTTAAAAATAAATACAATATTATTTCAATCCTAACTCACATTGGGGCCCCGTGCGAAATTGCCCGAGAACAGCCTACTTATGGAACACATCAAACGATGATCTGCCGATATTTCAACCCTTTAGTTTAATTCTCCCTAGTTTCGCCGCCTTCGTCTTTTCGCGCCCGCGTCCTTACTTGTCAGCGATCATCTATACTTCGTGAAACGTCATGTAGAGTGATAGTATAATGACTCCAAGCAGTTTAAAAGGTTTACAGAACTTCGAGAGAAGAAATAATCGATTGTCAAGGGTTCAAGTAGGTTTTTAAAAATAAATACAATATTATTTCAATCATAACTCATAGTGGGGCCCCTGTGGTTTAGTGTGTATAATATTTTGTTATATAATATCATGTAATCCACACGCCCCACGTGGAAATCTGCATACAGTTGACGGGGCCAGCGTGTGACCTTTTAAATAAAGTTTTACCTACCTACCTAGGTTCGCCTTTATCAACTGGCATTTAAGTTGCTGGTAGATGTGTAAACGGAAATAACAAACAAATAATAAAGCATACCTGGCAGTGATATTCGTTCGAATTTTTAAGTACGGCATCTTCTCCAATCCCCACCAACTCCAATTTTCAAACCTAACGGGATTTTTACAACTCACATCTTCAAATGGCGTGGATTCTTGGCGAAGAAAATGCAACAAAGGCAAAGCAAGCAGAAAACTATCAACAAGAGACTCCGTTTCTGATCGTCGTTGGTAAAACTGAACAATTATCTCCTTGAAGGAACTATATATAAAAAGATATGAACAAGTATTTTTATCTGAAGTTAAATTCAGCAATTTCTGTGGCCTAGAAACTATCCATAAGGCCTTGCAATCCTAAGCCCAAGCCTAACCCATACTATAACCTAATCCCAATCCTTGTAACGTCATTTGGGGATAGTAATGTGCAAAGTTACCCCAATATTTATATCACATTTTGCAACACCTAAAACAAAAAGTTGGTTTCAAGTTCAAGTTTGGTTTCAAGTTTAAACAGTATTCCAGTCTGAAGCAAAGCCGAAGAGTGAAACCAGTTGAGGTGACTTAAAATCCAATCCAGTCCCATTCGGAGGCTTCCGAAAGATATGTCATTCTCCTTAGGCCTAATTAAGAAGTTATTCCAGTTCCAGGCAACCATTATCCCAGTCGTTCATTATCCCACTCATTCAAGTCGGTTAATTTCTTGGGCGCATTGTATAAAAACATAGCTAAAGTTATTTATAGTCAACTGCCGCAGTTAAATCCTTAATGTAATAATGAGTCAACTACATGACGTAATTTCGTTGCAGATAGCGTAGTTAGTCTTGGTAACACACGCAAATATCGTTGTAATATTGTTGGCGACAAGTTGTTAGCTTGTTAGCTAAGTTACAAGTTGCAACAAGCCTGTGATTTTATGAAGTTGTAGCATGTTTGTTGTTATCAAGCTGGTTACAAAATGTTTGTTTGCAGACTGGCAATTAAGTTGTTGGAACAACTTGCACCAAGTGTGTTGACAAGAAACAAGTTGTTGAAAAGTTGATTGAGTAGTCAAATTGCAAAATTAAAAGATCCGTTCCAACAAGCTTGTAGCAAAGCTGTGTTTAACAAGTCCGTACCAAGTCTGCCAATAACTAATAACGGTCTTAAATTTTCTGTGTTGGTTTAATGTACTCAGGTGAATAAGATGCTTGTGATGTTACTCTGAGTGTATATCCCCACCGGGCAGGCTTGAAAAATATGCCTGGCCACGGTGGGAATCGAATCTACGACCTTTGGAATACTAGCCTAATGTTCTGCCAACTGAGCAGGTCGGTCGGTTCAAGTATTTTATTTTATTCAACCGGACCCTTAAAGGTCTTCCAACAAATTGGTTGCTCTTCTTCAGGTATTTGAATAGTGTTTTAACATTGCTGTTGGTACTACCAATAACGTTGCAAGTATGTGAGACACCTGAAAGAGCAATAGAATTTTGAGCATAAACTTACTTTAAAATTTTGTCGTCATACTCAATGACACTCTTCTTAAATTTGGAGCATACTTCTTTATCTGGAGGTAGTCTGAGACATTTCAATAAACTTTCATATTGCTCAGGTTTCAAATAAACATGATACTTGGTAAACACGTAAGCAATTGTTACTGATGACACGACGGCTTCAACTTCAGCTTTCGCATCCTTTGACTTACTTTCCACGACTTCCAAATTTTTCAGAATTTTCGGCATCAAAATCTCCTTAAAAAGCTTCAAGAAAGAATAATATAATTTGATTGTGATCTTATATTAACTGATAAAAATTCCCATGTAACATACAATCAAAGCCACAATCTTCGGATACCTTCACGCATGAGACGAAAATTGGTTATACTTAAACTTTTTATAATATGGTAGACTAACATGTGCATGTTTATGGACTCGAACCACGTTTTTACTCTGACATAGCCAGCAGTCTTATCAAATTGGGAAGCATGGCTTGACAATTTTTTTATGAATCGAAAATTTTAGATATCCACATACCGCGCTATGCATGCTAGACGTGTACATCGGATCCGATTGGACGTTTATAATCCGACAATTGGCTAATGTTTAAAATCCAATCCGATCCGAAATTTTCTAATCCGAATCCGATCGGATCCGAGTTTTGATAAAGAATTCCGATCCGATCCGAAGAATCCGTTAATAAAATAAATTTCTCATTCAAGTGGAAATATTTAACCGATTAAATATAAAACAAGACGCCTGCTCAGGCGTTTACACTGGCCTGAAAATAACGAGATACGTGCTATATGGTGCAAAAGGCAGGAATACAAATCTTAAACCACAGGCAAATTTTATGGACTTTTTAAAAAAATAAAAGACCTTTTCGGGAGACGTAATGGTGCAAATCTATTACTAGGAGTTACTATCGCAAGGAAAGTGCTGCCTTTATGGCGTATTAACTGAATGCAAAAATTTATACTTCTAGACAATTCTCGGTTATATCCCCAATGTTTCCTTCTCGTCCATCATTTAAGCCCGTTCACAAACTCATTCTTAAATTGTGTGCACGGAATACGAGTAAATAGCCAACATGAAAATGAAGCCATTGGGTCAAAAGTGGATATTAAGGTCTATTAACCTATTAGCTGACAATGCACACAACTTTTGTATTAACTCTGGCTAACGCCAGACCAATTTACACTGTAACGCCAGACGATTTTACTTGTTAGTGACAGAGTACTGTCAGTAAATGGGTTAACAAACACATCTGACATTGGTAATCCGTTAACAGGCAATGCACCCTGCTTTAGTATTCTTTAGTAACTCTTCAGAATTTGCTCAGAGTCAATGTGAATAAAATACATCTTGTATTCAAGCGCTTTCATGTACAAAGTTTCGTTTGAATACGGCACAGAGTAGGAATATTTATTTTGAATTTTTCAACTATTTATATCGGGTTTTTACTCGCACGCACGTTTATAGCTCGATTGATGCACGTGCAAATCATGCCGACCTACGGAATCTATTTCCGGTTTTTCCTAAACAGCGCGTTGAGTTTTGATCGCCGCGCTAAAAATATAAATATTCTGTAAATACCGAAATAAAAGATGAAAATCCCAAGACACAAGCTTGAAAATAACACTATAAATAGTGTTTTCGATTCTGGTTCCAATAATATTATTACGAAAAAGATATGTCCAAAGGGGCCGAAGTTATGTTCGGCAAAATGTATGGCCATGGCTAGTTTACATTGTTTGTTATATTATGAAATATGATACCATACTTGTATTAAAATTCGCGTCGAACTAAATGTTATTGTATTAGGAATATTAGGCAAACAAGACGCCTGCTCAGGCGTTCACACTGACCTGAAAATGACGACATACGAGCTACGGTGCAATAGACAAGATTAGAATACAAATCGTGAACCGCAGACGCAAAACGTGAAAGGCTAAAAGCGTGCCGTGATCCTCAGGAGATGTTTTCGTAATGCCCAATAAACACACAAGAATTACTCACAAATACACACGTTATCCACAAATGCACATGGTTTAGCTCTGAGCATGCGATGCGCTAACGCAGACAACATTGTTTACATTCCGTGAGTCCGTATATTAAACGTATAAAACTTGAAAAACTCAGCGATCCAGATATTGCATTTCCAGAGACGTTGCACGAAAAAACCCCAACCATGCAGTCAACTTCCAACTATGAAGTGCAGTCTGAAGGTAAAACGTCTTAAGTCGAATTTTAGACCCCTGCGATTTAAACAGCGCGTTGTTTTGACTTACGTTCTATGGGCCGCGCTAAAAATATAAATATTCTGTAAATACCGAAATGAAAGATGAAAATCTGAATTAAGACACAAGCTTGAAAATAACACTATAAATAGTGTTTTGGATTCTGATTCCATTAATACTATTACGAAAAAGGTATGCCCAAAGGGGCCGAAGTTATGTTCGGCGAAATGTAGGGCTAGTTTACATTTTTCATTATATTATGAAATATGATACCATACCTCACTTGTATTAAAATTCGCATCGAAGTTAAAAGTAATGTTATTGTTTGACGCAACAAATCTCCAGTAACACAATAAAACGTCTAAAGGGTAAAACGTCTTAAGTCGATCAGTAGCAGGTTTATTAGCTTTGAATTAGCAGGTTTATTAGCTTTGTATGTCATTGCTCTGAAGATGTCTTAAGTTAAAGACGAAACGTTAGCTTTGAACCCATCACGGATGTATGTATATATGTGTATTGCATATGATAGAAACACATTGAGTATACAATTCTACTCTGCGCATACAATATTTTCATTATTTTGTAGTCAAACTGTCAAACTTGCCCTTGTTTATATTCTATTCTGTTGTATCAATTCGCTTGATACAAATCCCATACAATATAGTACAGAGAAACGGTGAAATGCTAAAAGCGTGGCGTGATCGTAATGCCCAATGAAACACAAGTATTACTCACAAATACAAACGTTATCCGTAAATACACATGGTCTCTGAGGTATGTAGGGACTCAGGAGGTTTGGAACTGGTAATTGACTTGTGCGCGTGCGTACAAGTGTATGGGCTAATAAAGAAATTAAAGATGTACCACAAGCATGGCATGAGACTGCTACTACGTACATAAATACGGACCTTGTTACTATGAAAACTAAATCAAGCAGTCGAGGAATCGAATGGCATTTGAATCGATGGCATTTTGGGTTAATCGTTGCACACTGAGCCTGCGATGCGCTAACGCAAACTCCATTTCTCGACGAAAACAGCTGAGGTCTACTTGTGGCAAGTCTAGCAAATGAGAACCACACATGTCAATAATGGTTCTAGTTCTTGTTGGTATTTTGAAAGCACGCTTTATCTTTAGTATAGCTACCGCATGACAAAGCTTTTCGCGCGGATTATATTTCGCGCAGTACTAAAATTTCCGCACCCAGCGGCCAGCGCTACGCGAATTCTCTTAATTCTAGTACTGCGCGGATTTTAATACATGTATTTAAAGATATATTGTCGACATTTGACTAAAACTATCGTAAGGAATTAGGAAAGTTTGTCCTTGTTTATATTCCAATATATTGTATAAATTCGCTGGGTACAAATTTATGAATTTATGGGGTTTTCGAGTCGTTTAATTTAATAAAAAAAACACACATTCATTCAACAGGCAAGAAAGTCCAGAGTGCGACGCAAAAAATTAACACAAGTACACAACGGATGTTATGAGTCCACGACGTATATTTATAGTTGTTTATTAAAAATTAAGTCAAACTGTCAAACCTTTAACTTGTCCTTGTTTAAATATCCTTCTATATATTGTATCAATTCGCTGGGTCCAAATTTTGTGGTTTTCGAGTCGTTAGACAAAGAAAAACACATTAATTCAACACGCAAGAAAGTCCAGAGTACGACACAACGTAAAATCCATAGGAAACCGGCACAATTCTTTGAAAATTCAACGAAACTGTGTAAAATATAGTTTGATCAGTCGCCATTGGAGTTCGGAATTGTGCGCGTGCGTACAAGTGTATGGGCTAATAAACGCAAAATATACCACAAGCATGGCATGAGCCGGGTATTACGTACATAAATACGAGCTTGTTACTATAGTATCTAAATCACGGGAACCGAGGGGAATCGATGGCACTTTGGCTTAATCGTTGCACCCTGAGTCTGCGATGAGCCAACGCAAACTCCATTTCTCGACGAAAAAAAAACAGAAAAAGGGGGATTTAAGACACTTTGCCTTACAGGCCAGTGTAATTAAGGCGGGGGTACACATGGATTGATGGTCATTTTTGAAATGGCTGTAATTTTAAAGATATTCACCAGAGTTATGACAAACTATATATCAGTAGAAAGCTTATGACCTATAGAAACTAAAAATACTAATCACTAGTGCCTAACATCCTTTGTAACCTGACACC
>CACRXK020010986.1:0-16925 GCA_902702795.2 Paramuricea clavata | reverse complement strand
CTATATAATTATGCATCTGTTTTCATTTTCACTCAATTTGATCAAATAGGAAGACAGATGTATTATTGTATTTTATTTTATTATATAGATTATGTACATATGTACATGTATCGATGAAATAACGTTTTCTCCTATTACGAAAAAGTGAACCGATATAAATTATATATTTGCATTTCAAAGACTTCACTTTTTTAACATAGATTTTGGTACTTTTTGTTCTTTTTAGATCCATTGCTAACTTCCCAACATGTTGACGGTAATGAGTCGTTTACCACAATACTGGAAGATTTGGATTCAATCCGAGACTTCGACAATCGAAGTAGGTTGTTTTGGACATGAAGCCAGTTTTGTGGCTAAAGATAATATGTAAAATACACAGCTTTATAAATGCAATATTGCTTTTGTTTCATGTGTTTATTTACTTGACCCTTTTCTAGACCATTCAACATCTACCATTGAATCGAACAGGCATCATAGAGAAACTAATCAAAGTAAGTTGAACAAGCAAGTTATATTGTGTGATTCTAGTGGTGTTTGAGTTTGTTCTAAAAATTTGGTTATGCGGTACAGTATATAATACGTCTGTTAAGGCAAGAGAAGATTTAGTGTAGTATATTGAAATGAAGAATCTCACTATCTCAACCAGAAATCGAACCTAAGGTCTCCTAATCAACACTCTGAGCTGCAGTTATTGTACTTATGAACCTCGCCATTACACTCAAATCTCTACAAGAATACGTCGCATTTGCACAAGTAGTTCAGTAATCTGAGCTGACAGAGTGTCAACTTGGTCCCTTCAGGTTTGACTCCTAGTTTAGGAAGGTCAGATTATTCATTCTTTCGCGTTATAAGACTATACCGGGTGACGCAAAAAAATGTTCCCCCCTCTTTGACCTATTGTAATTAAAAAAACTAAAGAAGCCATCTTATTCAAATAAAGTTTATTGAATGCAGTAATGTCTAACTTAAATTTTGATGTATACCTTGCACATTTCCATAAACGATTAGCCGAGATATAGGCGTTTACAGTCAAGGTGGCGTTTTTGGAAGAAGCGAAAAATGGTCTATAACACTATAACGTTATAATACCAATAACTTTACTGTAATAATTTTTGCAGATTTCCAAACGTCTGTTTTGATGAAACTGGACTCGATTATTCAGAATCAGAAGGAAATTCTTGTTCACTTGCGTCGCCAAAATTTTGGAACAGAAAAAACATGCGAAGTAGAATTGGATAATTCCCTGGCCAAGCCAATGAATACATTGGAAGAAATGGAGGTGCTTTGTGGCAAATTGGAACAAGTCGCGTTCACTAAAACATTGGTAATTTTGATTATAACCCTTTTTTCCTGCTGTGCACTCAAGATTTTCATTATTTTTTTCAGGATGACGAGACCAAATTATTGAATTATTCTGAATGCACACATTACGCATTCATTGTGTACTGTAGTACAGTTAGTTTTGTTTAGATTTCTCTGATAGGGAATATTGGATTCTTAATGTATATCAACAGTAGTTTAGTTTCTATTGTAAAAATTAAATTAACTTATCTCTTTTTCTTTAAAGGTGAATTATTTCGCGGCACAATGTGGACACACCTGTGGGGACACTGTTCGCCGAATTATGGCAAAGCTTGGGACAAACAAGCTGTGGTCCTTATTTAGTTTTAAAGGCCGGAAAGGAAAACAAGCTTTTAAAAGTTTGAAGTTGTGCAATATAATTATAAGTAAGTAATACTCATCATTCATTTGGTATATATAGTTAGCATTAAACGAAGATTGGAGTATATGTAAAGCATGATATTATGGATTAACCAGCCCAATATCATAATAATATTTCTAGTCCTCTGCCCAGTTCTTTATAAATATTTGTATTATAACTGGCGAATATCAACCAATAAAAGATAGAATGAAGTTTTAATGAATAACAATGACTTTTCTCTTTTATTTTTAATTATTTTTATGAATTAAAATTATTTAAAATTCATTTAAATGCTCTGAAGATGTTGTATTGTGAAGAAGAAAACCAGTTAACTAATAGCTAGTGCAATCGCCTTACTAATAATATTGGTATATTTTTCAGAGGCCTGTATGAGGAGCCACCAGAAAGCCACCGAACTCAGTGTTGAAGAGCACATCTCAGAGACCCTGAAGCATGCTCCAAACAAGCCTGGTGGTTCAAGATATCGGGTAAATTTAGCATTTTGTTTACAGTGTAACCTACATTACTAAGTCATGATATACGTTCTGTGATATATCGTGTGCGTGCGTGTGCGTGTGTGCACGCATGCGTGTATATATTTAACAATTATTCACCGAAGTGGAGGTGAATGGTGCAAGAATAATCGCAAAGACGCGATGTTTTGGCACTACCCACCTCCCGAATATATGCTAAATCGTATACATCTAAATATTGTTTAATACGTTTTTGTTCATATAGGTCGTGGACGAGTCTCAAGAGAAAGAGAGAGATAATATTTAATAGGAATTATGTTTTGTTTTTAGACTTGTATAAATGTAGCATATGTCAGAATAAATTAAAGGATTTTATTTAAAATGCATTGTATGTGTCGTTTTAGTCAGTACGCTCCATGTTTCTTGTATCTTTTGGATAAACTTTCCATTTCGAGTCACAGCTAGATATATTAGATCAGTAAAAAGCATATTATACATACCGACATACAGTATATGTGTCGAATGATTTACTCTAACAAGCTTAGGTCTACATATAACAGCCATATACGATAGTAAATTGCAGAAAAGCTTTTTCTTGCATAAATAAATCAGTAACAAATTAAAGGATTGAAAAGACCCTTCCGACAATTGTTATCATGCTATTAATATCTTGCCGTACACAACGCGACAATATTTTTTTGCTGTCACGTAAAAATGACGTTGTGACAACGTTACAACACGATGTTTTCACAACATTTTCCCAACGTCATTTCACAACATTGTGACAACGTCATGTCAGAACGTTGTAGCAACGTTGCGAAAATGTTGCATTTAACTTAACCACAACGTTGTGACAACGTTTTCTGCTGTCTACAAATTTACGTTTTGACAACGTTTTATCACAACGTTTTGACAACGTAAGTCCAACGTTGTTACGACGTTGTTAAAACGTTAATGTGTTAGCTGGGAACTTTCAGCCAAACAGAACTTTTTTAATATGGCTAGTACTGTGTATAATTTGAAACCGTGTTAATAAATATAAATATTATATTATGGTCACTTTATTTACTGACAATGATACATCGCATATTTGGAAGAGCTAGTTTAATATTATTCATGAAACATTCAATTTCCCCCTCTATATATAGGAAGCTTCTCAATCAACATATAAATCGAGAACAGAGCATAACTTAAAGCAAGAGGTACGATATATCTATCTGCCACATTTATGCGCATGCTTAGCATAATTACATTCTCACTGGAACTGTATCGTGCTATTCAATGTATTAATATCTAGTAGGAAATTGTGCCATGGTCGAAAATGCCATTGTTTATGCCTAAAGTAAATTTACTGCGCTCTTTGATTTGCGCACCTTTTCTATTACATTGGCTCCAGTCATTAATGGGTTCAAGGGTCATAAGTAATTAGCTTGCCAACAAAAATTGTACTGATTTGACCTGATGAAAATTAGGGAAATCGCTCCTATCAGATTCCTGACATTTAACAGGCATACTCTTTAATATCGCTTAATATCCTGGGGCTGGCTGTACGTTGGCTGGATAGCGATTGTAAATTAAAGTTATCAATTCCGTTGTACATATCTGTACACTCAGAACGTATTTGCCCGATATATTCTGTAAAGCAGGCTTAATCGAATAATGTATATATATATATATATATATATATATATATATATATATATATATATATATATATATATATATATATATATATATATATATATATATATATATATATATATATATATATATATAACATTATATATACAACGAACCCGATCAAGAAACATTATTTGGTACAATCCGCCCTACAGCAAGAACGTGAAGACGAAAGTTGCAGAAAATTTCCATCGTTTAATAGACAAGCATTTCCCCAAATCATCGATCCTACATAAAATTTTCAACCGAAACTCTGTCAAAGTCAGTTATTCATGCATGAACAATATTAAAGCATCAATTTCAAACCACAACCGGCGTGTTCTTATAAGAATCAGAATCCCTCCCAAATTCCATCGAAATCGTGTAACTGCAGAATTAAAAGTAAATGTCCACTGAACGGCAATTGTCTCGTGAGAAGCGTTGTGTCTAAAGCCCAGATCACAAGCGACAATGGGAAAGTGGTCAAGAATTATATAGGAATGACGGCGGGTCCTTTCAAGCTACGATATAGCAATCATTTGAAATCATTGAACAATGAGCGCTATTCGACAGAGACGGAACTTTCGAAAATCGAAATATGCTTGGGGTCTTAAATCGCAGAACAAATCATTCCGAATAAATTGGTCGGTCATGAAGCAAGTTCCAGCCGTTTGCCCAGGAATGAAAGTTTGTTCTCTGTGCACCGAGGAAAAAAGAATGATTATGTTATCGGACAAAATTAATACATTGAATCTAAGATCTGAATTGTTTAGCAAGTGTAGGCATAGGAACAGTTATAAAGCTTCTAATTTCAAACGCGCGCGCGCAAGTAAACACAATCGTTTAAATGCTTGCGTCAGCAATCTAAGCGCGTCAGCGTAAACCGTTGTAATTTATTGCGAGATAATTAACATCAATCGCCTGATGATCGTACGCTGTACGTGAAACACTGTGTAGCGATGAAATAAAATTTTAAGATTGAAATTTGTTGTTTATATATATATATATATATATATATATATATATATATATATATATATATATATATATATATATATATATATATATATATATATATATATATAATCCGGCTTTCAAGCTAGGGTAGTCTTGGTAGCCTGTGCTACAGCCACTGACTCGTCCCCAGTCGTCTCTGTGAGGACGCTCGAAACGAGGGAGACGACTGGCAGATCCTGTGTCGAAACTCTGGAATATCAGTCGAAACTCTGCTCAAGGCCATTTTTGTTATATTATGCGAGTTTCAACCGCTTATATTAATTCGGAATTTAACAACATGAAATGCCTACATTTTAGCGGGAGCTTTAGTATTGCAGCTATAATATTGAGCGAGATTTGTTGCCTAAACGAGGGTGTCAAAATTGCCGTCGGAATATAGTATGGAATATATTATGTCTGGTTTTAGGCACGAGTTTCAACCGCTTATATTAATTCGACATTTAACGACATTCATTCCTAACGCAGATGGTTTGAATGCTTGTGAAAATGCCTACATTTTAGCGGGAACTATATTCCTGTAGCTACAATATTGAGCGAGAAAACGTTGTCTAAACGAGGGGGTCAAAATCACACAATGTAAACAAAATTTGAAAACAGAATATAAAGTTTAATGCAACATAAACATGACTTTATTCGACAATATCTGTACGAATATTACAGGTATAATAATTTTACACATATTGTTAGATAGCTGGTGAAATCAGCTACATTTTGGTACGAGCCATAATATTGTAGCTAGAATATTTAGCGAGAATTCGTTGCCTAATCGAGGGTGTAAAAATTGCCGTCGGAAAACACATTCTAGTCGGAATTTATTATGTCTGGTTTTAGGCACGAGTTTCAACCGCTTTATATTAATTAGAAATTTAACGACATAAACCCCTAACGCAGATGATTTGAAAGCTTGTGAAAAAGCTTACATTTTAGTGGGATTTATATTTAGGTTAGTAAAAATTTCGCCGAGAAAACGTTCGCAACACACTGTTGTCATGCCACGGAAATTCAAAAATATAATTTTCAAAGTCTCGCCTTGGCATGTAAACACACGCATTTGAAACTTCCAAAATATATAGTTACAAACATTTAACAGGCACAGTTGGAAACGTGTCTTATGAAATGGTCTATTTTCAAAATAATGATTTTCTTGAAAATCCGCCATTGATTTTGCGTCCATCTTGAAAACAGGATATGCCAGTCGTCTCCCTCGCTTCTCCCTTCCCTTCCACCCCTTCGCGCGCTTTCCAATCCGCACGTGCTCACAGAGACGGCTGGGGACGAGTCAGCTACAGCCATACAAATCATTATTGCTTATTCGTGCAAGTTTTACAGTATTCACAGTCATAATTCATCTTCTGATGTGTCCACTGGTACGTGCTTGGTGAATGTTCCTCTTGTGTTTGTTTAGCTAGTCATCAGATGCAACGATAATTTGTCAAATGTTGCTAATGTATCTGGTGATATATCTGTGAAACCTTCATGAAAATGATCATATATTGTTGTTTGCAAATGGTTTTAATTCCAAGAGACGAGATAAAATAATATTTTCTCCGAATATTTGTGCATGTGAGAGGATACCTTCTTGACTTAATTCCTATACAGCTATGTCGAAGTTGTTTATCATTTCTACAGATATCCCTCCAGTCGCTCTACTTTAATATTAAACATTCGATTGACTTCACAGTCTTGCGTGTTTTTTTGGCCCCCATTCTTTTCATTTAATGTTAATTTAGGAAGATTAGAAAATCCGTCATCGGTCATCACACGCAAGAAATCCACAATTCACATTTTCTGCGACACGAAGCAGGTTTAATTTCGCTAGCTCTAAGAATAGGTTGTTGTAATACTTTTTGTCGATAATACTACCACAAAGGCGACAATTGCATTCCGAAAACAAAGCGGATTTCGCATAAATCATCTTTGGAGTTTTCTTTGGCTGTGTCATAGCTTGAGAGCTACTGAATACTGTACTTGGACTTTGTATAAATGTCCATTCTACCTTTATTTTCTTTGCGTTGATAAATAATGGCTCCACTTCAGGGTTTAAAACAGACCTTCAGCCATGCAAATTATATTAAGTAGGTGTAAATATCTTTCAAGCGGTGACATATTTCATAAAAGAAACACAAAAACCGATAAGAAACAAAATATGGGTTAATACAGAGCGTAAATGGCCTTATTTTCCATAGGCATAGTTACAGATGTTTCCGTTTTCGCTCTTGAATTCCCCCTACCACTCCTCCCTAAGTGGCAAAGTGGCAAAGAGGCGGCAATTCGAATTAGCCCTAAAATCTGGGGGTTCACGTGACCAGAGGGAACCAGGGTCTTCGCTGTAGCCCGAGCGCAGGTAAAAGACCCTGGCTTGCGAGGTTGCATCGAAACCAAGATGCATGACGGAAATCAAAATGGTGGAATTTAAAACGGCCGAATTCAAAATGACGGAACTATGGCGTCTCTAACTGACGTAATCTGGTAAGAATTGCAGGAGTTTAGCTTTAAAAGTGAAGCACTTCAAATAATCAGTTAACGTAACAATTATCCGAAGATAAGCTAATAAACATAAGAAATGGAGATAATTGCAATTTCTTTTACAACTGTCTTCGTCTTCATACTTATTTTAACTCTATTTGTTTCTCTTCGATATCCAGGGCCGTTCCTAAGGGGGAGGGGGGGGGGTGTATATTCATATATTCATGTTGCGTAAATACAATCGCTTTTTAAAATAAATCCGTCGGGCACAACACGAATAAATTATCATATGCCTCCTCCCCCGTAATCATCGAGCTAGGAACGGCCCTGTCGATATCGAAGTTTGTTTAATGTTGCAGAGGAGTGGTTTTAGCAACATAAATAAGAAATATTTTTTGATCCTAAAAATTCATGAATTTGGCTCATGATGACGTCATAATGCCGTCGTCACGTATTGTCATGGTACCAGAAGATCGACAGTACTACTTGTAAATACTCGGTCAAGCATCGTTCTCTGTAGGTTTCACTATGTTACCTTGCATAAATTTTGAGATATCTGCATCGGACAATCCCCCCATCCGCGTCCAGAAAGACCAAAAAAGCCCAATCTGATATAGGGTTAAATTATGTGTGGAATCAATAATACTAACCTGGCTCATGTACTACGTTTTTCAAAGCAGTAAAATGTAAGTTAAAACTAATTTTACTGTCATGCAGGTTTATGATGGTAGAAGTACGTCCAGTAACCGCCTTGGTAAATGGTATTCAGGAACGCTTGATCTTGTTTCAAGTGGAAATCACATGATCATCACATTCACTACCACAGTCTTTAGAACCGCTAATGGATTTAAAGCAAGCTATTACATCATTGATAGAAGCAAAAGTATGCATGTAATTTCAGTACTAAAATATAGACCGTTCTTATACACACAATTGCCGTATTGATGCAATGATTTGAAATGATGGTAAAATTAATTTTTGATATTTTAATTAATTAAAAAATGTATTTGAAAAAATGATGCCGAAAGACTGAAGACACAAAAATGAACAGAATAATATAGATGAAGGATATTGTAGAAGGAAGTTATCGAGGGAAGATTTATATATGTAGCTAAAATATAAATATATATAAATTTCCATTCGATAAATTCCAGCATACAATACTCCCCAACTATTATTCATATAAGTGAGATGCCAACAAAATCTTGATATTTCTACAGAGTAATGTAATATTTTGTGAAATCACAAGCACTTTTTCGTCCAAAAAGCTTTCAATATGTATAAAAATAAAGCATTCAGCAACGATTGAAGTATTATTTAAAGATAGAGCAGCAGTATTTTATCATGCAGAAGTCTGTGAAGGCACTTCATGTTGTCCATATGTAAAACAGTCATATTACGAACTCATTTTTGCCATACGACTCGAGTTCAATAGCATGATTTGGCATTGTGTTGTGTTAGAAATAAACTAAGTTGTGTGGGTATCCAAACATATATATATTTGGGCATATAAGGGCAGGAGCAAGGTTAAGACGAGAAGAAGATAAAGAAACGATTAAAGGATTACGTTACTATAGATTAAGTGCAAGAAACCGCTAAATTTACATTGTTTGTCATATATTCGACTAAACTCGAGAAGTGATCAATGTTGGTGATTTGATCCAAATATGTTGGGAAATAAATTGAGTTGACCAAGTTGATTAGCCTATATTTTACAATTCTAATTACTTTTAGTATGCAAGGAAGCTGCTGACGAGAAGGGAAGTATTTCAAGTTTTCAATACCCTAAACCTTACCCTGGAAACCTTCAATGCACTTGGATAATCAAGTCTTTGTCTGGATCTGTTATAAGATTGACCACAGGAAATTTGGACTTTCCCACATGTAATGGCGCCACTTGCGATTATCTGGAGGTGTACGATGGTGCTTCTAAAAATCATCCGAAACTTGCGAGATTCAAAAGCGGTCAAGAAATTGATTTGGTTTCTAGTCATGATAGACTGTTGATTGTTTTCAAATCCCAAGTCCTAAGGAAAAGTAGAGGATTAAACGGTTTCCAGGCGCAGTATTACTCAATAAAGAAATCCGAAGGTAGGCACTATACTTCACTTTTATGAATATGATGTCGACGGAGTGGCCGGTGTTCAGACTGTATAATGTTGTAATACAGTGGGTGAAAAGCACTGAGCTATAATCTATCTTGAGGAATTAAGTGCTCGGCATCAAAAGGTGAAGCCAAAAACATGGCGGATTTTCACGTTTGCTGACGGCAGAATGACGTCACTGGTCCTAAATCCTCGTGGTAACTACCACTGACCAATCGCGATCCTCTGATTTTTACGACAATTTCACACCCTCTGGTTTCTGAAAAATCCTGAAACTTTGCAGAAAGTTTATATAAAAAAATCAAGATAAAATGCCGAGTTTTTCCATGGCTTCATGATGCCACAATTCTTTATCATCATTATTATCATTATTATGAAGAAGAAAGACTTCTTTTTACCGGTAAGATGTATATTAAACCCTTTCTGTGCTTCATTCTTACTAAAAAATTGGACACGAAATTTACAAAATTAATATATTAACGACGCTGTATAGCAGCTGGTATTTTTCTGCCTTTATCACTTCTCTTTATGTTTTATTTTGCCATTTGGGCAGGTTATAGTTTTTGTTTTCTACTGGTGTCCTTACCCAAAGGACCAACATCAATTTTCACATACAGTATAGTAACAGAAATGCCTCAAAATGATGGACAAATGGTATCAATATATAGTCACAACTTATTCTAGGATTTTAATATATTGTCATAGTAGGCCCAATATATGGTTGTAACGGGCACAAAAACGATCAAAACTGTTCCTAACAAGTGTGTCTGTAGGAGTAAGTGTTGAATAAAAGCTTGCAAGGCCCACACTACAATTTTGAGTTGTGATGTTAATAGACAATTTTAATTCTTTTTCATGGCTATTGGCTAACATAGGGGTCATTATATAAAAAGGCCAGCAACTAGACATGAATTTTTCTTGACGAATATGAATTTATGGATAGTTTCTAAAAATAGAAGTCAGTGGGTGGGAAGGGATGCCTATTTCACAACACTTGAAAGGAAAAAATAATATAATGTTCACTAGCATGTAGGCCAAATTATAGAGAATTAGAATATAGTGCACGACTGATTGGATGTATTCTATTACACTTTTCCTGATGCTAAGAAAAATCCTGAGATGTGTAGAAAAATTGAAGAAGAATGCCCTGGTTAAATTTTATTCCATAAAGGGGAATTATATTTGTTTGAAGCAATTAGTTATTAAATTAGTATAATATTCCATTTAACCCATTGAGCGTTAGACAGAGTAAAATAGTCTGGCATTAGACAGAGTAAATACAAAAGTAGGGCGCATCAGGGTGCATTGCCACTTAAAGGGTTAACTCCTTTAGCACCAACTCTCTCCACTTCACAAATAAAATTGTCTGCCATTAGACAGAATAATGAAGTAGGTTGGATTGGGGTGCATAACAGGGGCGGCGCTAACCTTCTTCGAGTGGGGGGTGGGGGTGAGTGATCTTTTGCCGACTGTTGTTTGGTAATTTTGCCGTGTAATTAGCCTATAGTAAATGTGCATGTTTAAATGCGCTTTATTACCCTCTATTAAGCCGGTTTTCCATTAGCGAATTTTTCCGCGCGAAGCGACCTTTTCCCTTTGTATGTATGTATGTAAACTTTATTTAAAGACGTTAGCCTCGTCAACGATTTGTACGTTGATTTTCACGAGGGACGTCTGTTACTATTAAAAATTACAAATATGATATAGAAAAGAATAAAGAATTATATACAACTATTTACAATACAAGAATTAAGTTCCAAACGGTGTGACCCATATTTCTAAAGCATGCATATACAGTATATTAGAAGATGTTAGCGTGAATCTTTCAGGCAGTTTTTAAAAGAATAAATTGATTGCGCTAGCTTCGCATCAGAAGGAAGACTATTCCACAATTTAGCTTCGCTATACTTAAAGCTTTTTTTTAGAAATTCTCGTTTTGACTTAGCAAGGGTAAGGTCAGTATAAGTATTGCGAAGATTATAACTGGTTTGAACAAGGTCCCTTCTCGTTAGAGCATCCTTCAAGTTCGGCCCAGCGCAATCATTCAGGACTTTATACATTAATGTCGATTTAGTTGTACGTTGTCTTATCTGTAAATTTTCCCAAGCAAGGGATCGAAGAACCTCAGCAGACCTTATTTCATAGCTGGCGCCGGTTATAATTCTCGCGTTATAATTCTCGCGCTGATTTTGGAACTTTTGAAGCTTATCTTTCAGCTGTTGGTTACAGACGTCCCATAATGGACTACAATAATCAAAATACGGTTCTATCAAAGCTCTGTAAATGGTATGCAGGGTATTTATAGGAACATATGGCTTAATTCGTTGCATTGCTCCTATGCCGGCCCCAACTTTCTTACAAATCATTTCAACATGCTCATGCCAATTAAGGTTTTCACCAAGTTTAACCCCAAGGCATGTGTATGAATGAGCAAGAGTTATGAATTGGTTATTCATCATTACTGGAATATCATAAGTCATAGTATCAATATTATACTTTGAACCGATCTACATTAATTTGGTCTTAGTTGGGTGGTGTTGCAGTTTATTTCGAGCAAGCCACTCACCGACTTTTTTTCAGGTCATTATTTAGATTTTCAGTAAGTTCCTCAATAGTTTTGGCAGAAGTAGAAATTTGAGTATGATCAGCGTATAGGTGTGGCGAAGTTTTTTCAAGGCATTCGGGTAAATCATTAATATATAATAAAAACAGCAAGGGACCAAGAATTGATCCCTGCGGAACTCCGCACACAATCGTTTTAGGTGATGACATTGCACCGTTGACAATGCATGCTTGCTCCATATTAGTTAGACAGGACTTAAACCAATCCAGTTCCACATTTTTTATTCCAAGTTGATCATTCATCTTTTGCAATAAGATTGTATGATCAATAGAATCAAAAGCTTTTCTAATATCAAGGAAAACAAGACCACTCAACTGACCATTATCCATGTTCTCATAAAGTGTGTCACACATTTGAATGAGTGTTGTTAAAGTTGAATGCTTAGGCCGAAAGCCAGATTGATGTTTAGATAACAGCGAATTATCATTCAAAAACTTATAAATCTGGTTGAAAACCGATCTCTCTAGTATTTTACTGACAATAGGCAATATAGATATCGATCGGTAATTTTCACATCTTTGTCTATCATCAGATTTAAAAATTGGCATTACCCACGCCTTTTTCCATTCATCAACATATATCCCAGTTTTGATTGAAAGATTATAAATCCATGTTAATGAAGGACCAATAACTTCCGCGGACAATTTAAGAGTTATAGCAGGGATGTTATCAATACCGGTAGACTTTGAAATTTTAAGATTACGTAATTGACAAATAATATCATCCATACTAATTTCAGAAAACTTAAAATTTATATTAGAGTAATAGTTAGAGTGGTAATTTTCATCATCTGAAAAGTTCGTACATGGAGAATCGTTCTCAATTTCATTAGCCAAATTTAGTCCGATGTTAACAAAGAAGTCATTAAACGCCTCAGCTTTCAAAGTATCATCTGAAATCACCACATCATCACATTTAAGTTGAGAGATATTATTTGATTTTTTGTTTTTACCTAAGAGAATATTAATTAACTTCCAACTATGTTTCATATCTTTCGATTGTGCGCAGTTCTCAAATTTGTTACAGAAAAATGCTGTTTTAGCTTTAGTTAGTTCTGAATTGACTTTGTTACGTATTTCTTTGAATTTCTCCCAGTAAATCTGCAAATTATTTTTAACAGCCATTTTCTTGTAAGAGTCCCTAACCCTCATCAGGTTTTTGATATCAGGGGAAATCCAAGGAATAGAATTTCCTCTAAGTCTCATCAGTCTTAGGGGCGCATGCCAATCAAGGACGTGTAGGAAAAGGGATCTCCATACCCGCCAACAAACATTTGGGTTATCATAAAGCACCACATTTTCCCAGGGCATCTGGGAAAGATCATTAAGAAAGTTATTGGCATTGAATCTTTTGAAATTGCGAACATATCTTGTCATTTGTCGGTATCCATTTTGCTGCCCTCGAAAACCGTCAAAAATGAGGCCGGCAAAAAGGACCTCGTCGAAAACGTCTCGGCATTTCACGTCTTGGAGCATTATTAATTACGCATTTACGAATCATTGAAATCGGAATATAACTGGAACGTTGTCCTACGTCGGCACGTCTCGGCATTTCTTAAAATCTGTTTCACGTCTTGGAGCACCAGTATTAATGACGCATTTACGAATCATTGAAATCGGAATATAACTGGAACGTTGTCCTATGTCGGCACGTCTCGGCATTTCTTAAAATCTGTTTCACGTCTTGGAGCACCAGTATTAATGACGCATTTACGAATCATTGAAATCGGAATATAACTGGAACGCTGTCCTATGTCGGCACGTCTCGGCATTTCTTAAAATCTGTTTCACGTCTTGGAGCACTATTAATGACACATTACGGCATCTCGTGAACCTATGTCGGCACGTCTCGGCATTTCTTAAAATCTGTTTCACGTCTTGGAGCACTATTAATGACGCATTTATGAATCATTGAAATCGGAATATAACTGGAACTGGTATTTCAACTCCAGAAGCGCGAAATTTGATCTTCAGACACCTAACGTATATACACAATACCCGACAAATTTTAAACCTTACACCTTAGTGTGTTCAGTTAATCGAACTACGAATCGAATCCTATAATCGCTGACTTTTTAACAGCTATCAGCACCAAAAAATTCATACTTTGGTTGAATTAAGGTCGACAAAAATTTGCCGACCTTGGAGGTTGATAGGTCGGCATTTAGGTCGGCATTGCCGAATGTCGACCTCGTTTTGGAGGACTGATTTTGCCGCGTCTTGATGACGTAATGAGTGACGTAATGAATGACCGACAAAGGGAAAAGGTCGCTTCGTGCGAGAAAATTCGCAAGTGGAAAACCGACTTTATTGCCTCTTTTATAGAACAGGGGCCGGTTGTACGAAAGTTGGATAGCACTAACCATCGGATAGTGATTTTTTCAACGTTTGTAAAATGCTTGAAAAACTGTGAAACTGCGGACATAGACGACAGAAGAAATATAAAAAAAAATTTAACTTATAAATAATAAACTTTAATACGAGTTACACCAATCAACGTCTGATTTAACAAAGCTTGAAAAAATCACTATCCGGTGGATAGCGCTATCCGGCCTTCGTACAACCGGCACCTGTATAATAAGCAACAACAACAACAACAACAACAACAACAACAACAACAACAACAACAACAACAACAACAACAACAACAACAACAACAACAACAACAACAACAACAACAACAACAACAACAACAACAACAACAAATTTAATTACCTAATTATGATTTCAATAATATTATGTTTTTGGACTGAAAGAAATGAAAATAGTGTATACGAAAGAATTTGCATTGCTGCATGTGTGGTTTCTTTAATGCATGCTATTCTAGCCTGCGAACAGCTATTCTTGACATTCGGTTTGAATTCAATTATTCAGGAAGCCAATTTTGGTTTCTTCAGTGGTTATCTTTAGCCAATCCAGTTTTGCCGACTGAGATAACAATTTCCGGATTTGCTGATGAGTGGGGAAGGGGTCCCCCACACCCCCTGTAGCGCCGCCCATGAGTGCATTGCCATTTGTCAAAGACTTAACCAAGGGAGCACGCCAGAATTATTTGTGTAAATATATACTAACCTTTGAAATTACATGTAAATGTTTTCATCGGGCGCCATTTTGAATCTTGAAAGCGGTATATATTATTAGCTTATCGCAGGCGCGATAATTTATGTTCAGCTTTGACATTAATGTATGTTACGCGATGGTACTGCGAAGGGCGACCGAGAAAGATCCGAAATTTAAAATACGGCAGAGAAAAAATAAAAAAATACAGAGGGGATTGAAACGATCGAACACGTGATGGGGTATTGGCCAATGACAATGCGTATATCCAATTGAAATTTTGTTATCTTTCCATGCTCGTTGACAAACTTGAATTGATTTATTGATTAGCATCCTTGCTCTCCAGCAGTGAATTTTCGACAGCAGAGAAACAAAACATTTGCGAATGCTGGACACAAAATACAGTATTAATAGTTCATGAAGAAAATTCAAAAGGCCCAAAAGAAATGACTGTTTAATCAATGTTTGTAAATCGATCGGATAAAAGATTGGTAAGTTGTCCTCAACTCCTCATTTTATAAACTTCAGCTTCGATTTTCTCGGCTTGGACAATGTTTATTTTTGAAATTACTTCGCCAATGAACTCATATGATGGGTCGTCTTTTAATCACGTTAAAACATGAGCAGCCGATGTTTATCTGATATACAAACTCTCGCCATTGCTCCCGATTTTAATAATATATTCTATTGTGACTCGCTTGAACTAATTATAGTAGGTCAAATATAAAACTACGGTAACTCCGAAAATAATAAAAAAAATTATTTTCGGAGTTACCGTTGTTTTATATTATATTAAAATACTCAGCGGTTCCCGTAATAGTAGGTCTCGTTTTGTTTCCGGTTTGTTCCTAGCAGCATCAGTGGATAATAGTTCGGCCGTTTCACTCCCCTCTTTATTTTTTTTTTCCTCCGCCGTATTTAAAATTTCGGATTTTCTCCGTCGCCTTTCGGAGTATCATCGTGTAACATAAACTGTTGTCAAAGATGAATATAAATTATCGCGTCTGTGATAAGCTAATAATATATACCGCTTTCGACATTCAAAATGGCGCCCGATGAAAACATTTACATGTAATTAAAAAGGTTAGTAAAAATTTATACAAATAGTTCTGGCGTGCTTCCTTGACTTAACAGGATGCCTAGACATTAAAAAGGCATATACTGGTCAGCCCATAGAGTGCCAGAGATCTCCCCTTGCATTGCCAGTATATTTGTCTGGTATTTGACAGGAAAATTATATTAATAATGGTGCATTTCCACTTATCAAAATGGATAATAGGACCCCACAGCAACTCTCTTGTTCTCTCAGGTGGTTAGGTTACACTCACAAATGCATAAGTGAAATAATTGCCTAGTTTGACATTTTAATTGATTATTGCAATATTTTCACCGTGGTTTTGTAATTTGTAAATTTTATTTTTAATTAATATGAAAATAATATAATATAATAACTATGACTATAAATCAATATACTGTTAACAAAATTGTATTTTATGTGGATGGCTGGATGGGGTGGGCGGGGGGGGGCGGGTTAAATAGGTTTTCGGATCTTTGGATTCCGCCAAAAAAATGTTCGGATTTCGGATTTGGAGAATATTTTACACGGTTTGGCGGATCTTATTAATACAGCGGATTGTGGATTTATGTAATAGCTTGGCTCGGATTTTGGATTTTGCTTGCAATTAAGTTCGGATCCTGGATTGTGACTTCATAGTAGAGCTTTTGGCGGATCCCAATTTAGACAAGACCATTGTCGGACGGCGGATACTCCTACAAATTTGGGCGGATCGGCGAATTTGTATACCCCTATTCACCGAACCCCCC